>RJWJ010010354.1:0-47173 GCA_004363605.1 Indri indri
TTGTCCGGATCATTTCTTTCTATTTTTTAGTAGACATGGGATCTCGCTCTTGTTCAGGCTGGTCTCGAACTCCTGACCTTGAGCAATCCACCCGCCTCTGCCTCCCAGAGTGCTAGGATTACAGGCGTTGAGCCACCGCGCCCGGCCACGAGTATGTTTTTTAAGTGTTGTTCAAACCCTTTAGTTGTTGAGTACAATTCTAATGAGCAAAGGAGTGGAGAGAAAAAGAGCAAAAAGAAAAGGAAAAATAAATACCTCAATTCTCCGTTTTGCTTTGTCATAAGCCCTTTCTTCTTTAGTTCGATCGTCATCAGAGTCATATTCGGAGTCTGAGCTCATTTCTTTACTTGGCTTTTTATCTAATGTTTTCCCTGAATCCTTCTCATCTGACACCTTTTCATCTTCCTCATCATCTTCACTGCCTTCACTTTCTCCTTCTTCTTCCTCTTCCTCTTCACTCTCTTCTTCTTCCTCTTCCTCTTCTTCCTCTTCCTCCTCCTCTTCAGGGTTTTCTTTTACTTCTATATGAACCGTGTTTCCTTCTATTAGGAAAACAAACAGATTTTAAAATAAATGAAAGTTAACCCTATAGATTTGTATCAAGATAATGAAGTCCTTATAATAAGGGGGAAAAAATATTAGGTTATTAAGAATAAAATGTCTGATTTCCTTAAGTACTAAGTTTGATAGTTGGTATCTCTGACATATCACTTTGACATTTTTTGTTTTATTATTATTGTGAAGGTACATCCTCATTCTTTAAAATGCATGGTTTGGCTTGTGATTATCTTTCAAATTTTTTTAGAGCAATTTTTGTGAAACAACGGATGAGTCAAAAATTCGAGTTATTTTCAAGTATCAGCTCTGTTAGGGAACCAATGTAGCAAAGACAGCTAGAAATATCAACAAAGTGTTTGGGAAGGACATGGCTAATGAACACACAGTACGCTGATAGTTTGAGAAGTTACCTTCTAGTGATTTCAATCTTGAAAATGAGCCACATGGGCAACCTGAGACCAAGGTGGATGATGATGATGAGCTGAAAGCTGTAGTGGAAGTGAATCCATCTCAACCTAAGCGTGAATTAGCAGCAAGGTTTGACGTTACTATTCCAACAATATTGGACCATTTGAAACAAATCGGAAAGGTAAAGAAGCTGGATAGATGGGTTCCACATGAATTAAATAAGCGTCAGAAGAAAAATCATCTCGAAACTTGCCTTTCTTTGCTGTCACGAAACAAAGGCAAACCAGTTCTACGCTGTATTGTCATC
The DNA here is from genome assembly GCA_004363605.1 of Indri indri. Taxonomy (NCBI): domain Eukaryota; kingdom Metazoa; phylum Chordata; class Mammalia; order Primates; family Indriidae; genus Indri; species Indri indri. The sequence goes on from RJWJ010010354.1 coordinate 1,274, forward strand.
TGTGATGAAAAATGGATTCTTTTTGACAATCACAAGCATTGGCACAATGGCTGGATAAAGACAAAGTGCCGAAGTACAGTCCAAAATCAAATATCCATCAAAAAAATAATGCTATCTGTTTGGTGGTCCAATGCTGGTATTACTCACTACAACTTCCTGAAACCTGGTCAATTACAGCGGATGTCTACTGCAATCAGTTGGATGAAATGATGATGCCTGCGATTAGTGGCCAAGACTGGTCAATAGAGACAGCCCAATCCTCTTGCAAGACAACACTTGACCACATGTACCACAAGCAACACTGCTCAAACTACAGAAGGTGAACTTGGAAACTCCGTCATCCACCATATTCACCAGACCTTGCACCAACTGACTACCACGTCCTTCCAGGCTTTGGACCACTTCTTGCAAGGAAAAATACTCAATTCTTAACAAGCTGTGGAAAACACCTTTTGTGATTTCACTGCCCCTCGCCCTTCATGCTTCTTTGCTACTGGCATAAACAAGCTACCGTTAAAATGGCAAAACTGTGTGCATAGTTTAGGCACATATTTTGCTTAATTGTACTGCTTCTTGTTTGAGACATAATAAATTAAACTTTTGATTCGAAATCGAACATCTCATATTTAATAACCTAGTAACTTTGGGGACCAGAAGTGTTTTGAATTTCAGATTTTTTTCATATTTTGGAATATCTGCATTATATACTTAGTGGTTGAGCATCCAAAATCTGAAAATCCAAAATGAGCATTTCCTTTGAGTGTCATGCAGTCACACTCAAAAAACTTCTGATTTTGGAGCATCTGAGATTTTAGACTTTTGGATTTCAGATGCATAACCCGTAATTAGGACGGTAATATTGTGTTTTCATGCATCGCAAATGCAAAATGTTTATCTATATGCTACAATGAAGTCTATCATTTAACAGTGAAAACCTAAGCGGTAATCCATAATCAAGTTAATAAAAAAAAATAAACATTATTAAACCAGGATCCAAGGGAGAACAGAAACCCAGGTAGGTGGAGTATGATGTTTAGTGCCACTTTCTGGAGGAGGCAGCTAAAAGGCTAAGCTGCCTCAGTGCTAGGGGATAAGGCACTGGGAGTCCAGACCTACCAAGGATTCAGAGGGTGGGGTGGGCAGACAATGCGTTACACCCTTATTGTGGGGTAAAATCCCAAAGAGCTGTACCCTAGAAAGGCAAATAAGAAATAAAGAGGAAATCCCCATTACTAGCAGATTACCTTTGGAGATCCCCCCAGTTCCAAAACTAGAATAAGATAATTCCACATTGCTAGTTCACTCAGACTCCTAGTGGAAGTACATATATGTTGGCTTTGGGGAAAAGATAACATTATCCTTGGCCTCAGATTATTATATTTCTACAGTTCACCAAGTAATATATCCAGCACAATATATAAAAATGACAAGCCACATGAGGAAAGGCAGCATATAAGACAGCAAGGGGGCTTCTATATATCAAAGTTATAAAACCAAAATATTAAAATGACTATGCTTCTAACATTTAGGAAGCAAAAGACAAAGTTAGAAATTTTACAAGGTAAATGAAAACTACAAAAAGCAGTTAAATAGAAATTCTAAAACTGGAAAATACAGGAGAGAAAATTTCAACCAAGAATTCCTCCTGTAGTAAATATATCCTAAAGAAATGAAGATAAAGATATTTTTAAGAAAAGCAAAAATGAGGCCGGGCACGGTGGCTCACACCTGTAATCCTAGCACTCTTGGGAGGCCGAGGCGGAAGGATTGTTTGAGCTCAGGAGTTCAAGGTCAGCCTGAGCAAGAGTGAGACCCCATCTTTACTAAAAAAAAAAAAATAGAAAGAAATTAGCCAAAACAATTAAAAACAGAAAAAATTAGTCGGGCATGGTGGTGCATGCCTGTAGTCCCAGCTACCCAGGAGGCTGAGGCAGGAGGATTGCCTGAGCCCAGGAGTTTGAGGTTGCTGTGAGCTAGCCTGATGCCATGGCACTCTAGCCCCGGCAATAGAGCGAGACTCTGTCTCAAAAAAAAGAAAAGAAAGAAAAGCAAAAATGGAATGTCTCACTCACAGATGCATACTAAAGGAAATTCTAAAAAGTGTTCTTTAGGCAGGAAGAAATGAAGCACAACAAAATGCTATGAATGTGGGTAAATTTAAATAATAAATATTGGCTGTATAAGAGTAGTAAGCTAATACGAGGTTTAAAACAGAGAATGAAAAGCAATGAGAGCAATAATAATCTAAATTCGGAGTTGGGTAAATGTTGTTCAAGTGCTATAAAATACTTGTATTGTCTAGAGAGAGGGTGACAATAGACATTGTAAGTTCAAAGACACATGTTAAAAATTTCTTAGAATAACCACTAAAAAAATTAGAAAAATATACAACTTTCAAACTCATTGAAAAAGAAAAAAACAGAATTAAAAAAATCCAGCAATCCAAAAGATGGTTAGAAAGGTAAAAAAGAAACAGGCAGAACAAAAAAGGACTTAGTAAGATGAAAACTTTAAAACCAATATCTTTCATAAATTATATCAAATGTTAAATGCCATGGGCTAAGTGCTCTAGGTAAAATATAAAGAATGACAAACTGGATTTAAAAATCTCAACTAGAGTCCTGCGATGGTGTCTATGTGGTACCTCCAAAATTCACATTGAAACTTAATTCCCATTGGGCTGGTATTACAGGTGGGGTTTTGGGAAGTGATTAAGTCACCCTCATAAATGGATTAATGCTCTCTTCAGAGAGTTTGCCCCTCTTGCCCTTCCCTACCTTTCTGCCACATGAGAGGACACAGGGCTCTTTCCCCTCTGGAGGATGCAGCAACAAGGCGCCATCTTGGAAAGAGATGGCAGTCCTTACCAGACACCAATACCAGTGTCTTGATCCTGGACTCCCTAGCATCTAGAACTGTAAGAAATAATTTCTGGCCGGGTATGGTGGCTCATGCCTATAATGTTAGCTTTGGGAGGCCAAAGCAGAAAGATCACTTGAGGCCAGGAGGTTGAGACCAGCCTTGGCAACATAGCAAGATCATCTCTACAAAAAAGAAATTAGCAAGGTATGGTCATGTGCACCACCTGTAGTCTCAGCTACTTATGAGGCTATAGCAGGAAGACTGCTTGAGCCTAGGAGTTTGAGGTTGCAGTGAGCTATGACGACACTACTGCACTCTAGCCCAGGCAACAGAGAGATCCTGTACCCCACCCCCACAAAAAGAAATTTCTGTTCTTTATCAATTACCCAGTCTGTGGTATTTTGTTAAAGCAGCACAAACGGACTAAGACAGTGCTATTTAAGGATACAGGAACAGTAATGAAGACAGAAAAAGAATATGTAAATCAAATCTGGTGTAGCGATATGAATTGTTAAGTCAAAAGGCATCATTAGAAATAAAGGAATCTATGTATCAATGATAGAGAGTCAATTCATTAGAAAGATACAAGATTGTATTCACCTAATAACACAGCATCAAAATATATACAGCAAAAATTAACAGAATTCAGGAAGAAACAGACCATCTATAATCACAATGGGAGATTTTAACACACCGGTCTCAGTAACGGGGGGGGGAAAGCACAGCAGAAAAAAACTCAAAACAATATAAAAGACTTGAACAAAATGATGAACAAATTTGACCTAAATATAGAAAACAAGGCACCCAACTACTGCAGAATATGTGCTCTTTCCAATCACATACGAAATATTTACAGTAATTGACCACGTGCTAGGTTGTATAGCAAGACTCAACATATTTCAAAGGACAGAATCATGTATGTTCTCTGATCACACTGAAATAAGAAAAAGGTAATTAGAAAATCCCCATTTTTATAAATTAAAAAAATACACTAAATAAATTACAGCTAAAAGTTAATACGTTGAAATGGAAATTAGAAAATACGAACATATCAGAACTTGTGGAATTTGGCTAAAGCCATTCTTAAAGAAAAATGTGTAGCTTTGAAAATAAAGATGGGGGAGGCTGAAAAATCAAAGAGCCAAACATCAGTCTCAAAAATTTAGGAAAATAGGAAATTAAAGAAAGTAGATATTTCAGTAATAAAGGACATGAAGTAATGACAAAGAAAAACGCTTACTTTTTATTCATATTGATTAGGAACTAATCGGATTTTTACATTTTAAGTCAACAAGGCTTTTTGTAGGCTAGTTTTAATTACAACCCTATTTGTAACATCATCAACTTTAGAAAAAATAAATTCTAGGCAGTTATCTTGTAAGAGACCTTCTGAAGAACCATTCCTTCACAAAATGAAGAACCAGATGAGGATTTAAAAAACCACAGTAATGGAGCCAGCACGACTGGTCCTCATCCCCAGAAATGTTCTATGGCTTTCATTATCAAAAGACTATTCATTTAAATATATACCAAACATCTCTAATAATCACTAGATTTATCAACGTGTGCTTATGAGCTATTTACCTTTTTCTCTCTCTTCATCACTAGCCATAGCTTCCCAATCATCCAATCCAGCATCCTCAGTTTCTTCTTCTTCTTCTGTAAATAAAAGTTTTCATTTAAGACACCGAAATTATTTAGAAATATGAAGCTGCTTTTAGAAAAAAAGTAAAAAATTACGCTCTAACACAAAAAAAGGAATGTTTTAGGTATGCAAAAAGTATGTATGCAACTTTGTTATCTTTGGAACTCTTTTCAACAACTAGTATATTATAATTTACTATTACTCAGTGCTTCCATTTCCTACTATTTTGAATATACCATATTAAAATTAATCCAGATTTCATATTTGAGATAATTAAAATATTAAAAATCCAGACATTTAAATGTTCCTTTTAGATCTTGAAAAGGGTATATGAATGCACTCAGTTTTTTTTTAATTTCAGAATATTATGGGGGTCCAGCATATTTTGGTTATATCATTTGGTTTTGTACAGTTTCAGTCAAAGTGGTAAGTGTGCCCATCACATCTCCAGATAGTGTGCATTGTATCTGTTAGGTGTGAATGTACTCATCTCCTCTACCCCACTCCCACCTGCTCGATTTCCATTGAGTTTTACTTCCATATGGAATGCACTCAGTTCTTAAGGACAAATAAAATTTCACAAACATCTTTTTTTAGCATTCAACTCATTCATACTTCATACATAGAATTTATTCCTTATTTTGCTTTAACCTTTACAGATATATCGAAATACTACTAAAATTCCAAAGTTGAATGTACAAAGTTACCACCATCATTCCAATTCAAAACAACAACAGAATGCTGTGCTTATAACCCCAAAACAGCCAGAAAGGTAAATTTTTAACTATTTAAATGTTAAAGACTTAATACTTTCCTTAACAATGCTTCTCTTTACCAAAATCCAACCAGGCAAAACTACTATCAAGTGAAAGGAAGGTGAGACATATAGTATTTGCTTCCCTGTAATAATTATTATTCATCAACAAGTCTGGATAAGTTATCTTGAGGAGGAAATGAGACTCAGAAACAGGTACCTAAAACATCCATCTAAATTACCAAATCTTCTGGTGCTACAAATATGACCTAAAATAGTGGTCTGCTATTAAGCATCAACCTGAATTTCTCTAACTTCAACATATCAATGCTAAGCTGAGGTCTACCCAGGTGAAACGATCCTTTGCACTTTTAAAAAAAAAAAAAAAGAGGAGCAAAAGGAAAATAACTATCAATTCACCTGTGTAAGTCAGTCTTGACATTCTCTAAGGCTGTTCCCACTTCTAATCCTATCCTTAAATACTGGAAAGTCTCTTTAATACCAAACATATATTTAGCTAGCCCCTGACTCTCTAATCAATTATCTAGTCTTATGAATTAGAACAATGTTTAATTTAAAAGAAGGCAAAGATTTCCCCCAACTCCTCAAAACACACACAAATACCCCACAGTAAATAAGTAAATTGAATGAGTAAATATAAATGAATCAGCAAATATAAATAGGAGCTGATCTCGAAGGTTCTAAAATGCCAATTTTTGTGGTAATTTAAAAGTTCTAATTAAAAATGCTTCCAATTTGCTTCTGAAGAATTAAAAAAACTTCAGGCCATAAAACCATCAGAGAAAACCCAAAACCTTCTATCCTCTATACAAAACATTTTACTAGCACTACTGAAAAGAACAAAACTGATTCAAAGTCTTACTTGGATACTTTTTCAAAGTGGAAATGAAAAGAAATAGTTTAGAGAAAAGATAGAACTATGAAGAAGGAAGGCCATCAGCCAGATATTTATTTGGTTCCCCCAAACTATTTAATGATAACTACGACTACTTATGACACATCAACACCATTTAATAAGAATTAACTAATTAAACAATCAGCTACTGCTACTGGCCTGGTTCAACAGGGGGTGGTGTCTCTTCTTTTTCCGGTACTCCTTGTTCCACAACTTCCATAGTAGCACTTAATTCCATTGGTTCAGACGCTAAAAAAAAGAGCAGAAAAGAAGTTAATGATATTTTTCAGTGCACAATTTCTGCTAAGATGCCCTGTTAAGAACAACAAAAAATATCAGTATTGCACTCCTGTTTCCTCAGCTAGGTTAGAAAATGTTTAAATATCAGTCACATGTTTTATTAGGAAACTACTCTTTCTGCTCAAGGACTAGAATAGAAAATTACAGAAGGCTGAGAAGGAAAACCAAGAAAAAAGAATGATAGTTTTGCTTTTCAGAGTTAACAACAGAGTATATTCATGGGATAGAACTCAAATTTTTCAAACTACAGCATGTGTTCCATTAGCTTGTCATTTCAATCAGGTGAGAACAATGACAATAATAAGTATTAGAAGTTTCAATATGCATTTTCAATTTATCTTTTTTAAAGACACACTCTTCTGAAGGTTGTGGGAAAAAGGGAAACAAAACAGTTTCTAAGTCAGAGGCTATTTTATATACAAACCTTCTTTATTTTCTAGCTGCTGTGGTGTTTTTTTCTTCTTTTTATCTTCATAAATTGGCCTTTTCTTTGGCAAAGAGTCTTTTGATGGCACTTCAACACCTGAGGGATAAAAATGGAAAAATTCAGGTTTATAGTACTTGCATGTTCACCTGGGATGTATTATTTAAAAAGATAACATTTCATTCACCTCAGAGACATATACCCTAAAATATAAAAGGACATTCATCGAAAAACCTGTATCTTTTTTATATAAGGTATTTTAAAATTTACTTACAGTAAAATTTTTTTTTGATGTACAGTAATAATTTTGACAACCATCATCATGAAGATGCAGAACAGCCCCGCTGCCTGTGCTTCTCCACATAGTCACACCCTCCTCACATCCTTAGGCCTGGTAGCCACGGACCTGTTCTCCATACCCCAAAATGTCACATAAGTGGAATCTTAGTCTGGCTTCTGTCATCATAATGAAGTTGAGAGTTGTCCACTCTGTTGTATGTTATCAGTACTGTGTCTCTTTTTATTGCTGAGTAGCATCCCACTGTATGACTGTACCACAGTTTGCTTATGCACTCAACAGTTGAAGGATATTTGAGTTGTTTCTGTTTTTTGGCAATTATGAATAAACCAAGTATGAACATTTTCATACAGGTTCTTGCGTGATCATTGCTCTTGGGCAAATGTTTCAAAGTGGGAATGATGAGACATAAGGTGAATATGTACTAAATTTTATAAGCAGCTCCCAGCTGTTTTCCAAAGTGGCTTTACTATTTTGCATTCCCACCAATAACGTATGAAAGTTCCAACTGTTTTGCATCCTCACCAGCATGTGGTAAAAATAGGTTTCTTTTAGATTTATGTATTCTAATAGATGTGTAATGCTATCTCATTGTGGTACTAATTTGAATTTCCCTAAATGACTAATGACATTGAGCATTCTTTCCATGTGTTTATAGCTTCTTGGTGAAAGCGTCTAGTTCCAATCTTTTGCCCATTGTTAAATGGACACTTTTCTTATTGCAGAATTCTGAGTTCTTTATATATTTTAGATATTAATCCTTTGTCAGATGTGTGATTTAGAGGTACTGTCTTTAAATTCTCTTGATGTTTTCTGAAGAGAATGTTTTGAACTAGAAAAAAGTTATCATTTTTCCCTTTATGGATTATACTTTTAGAGTCATATATAAGCACTCTTGCCTAATACAAGGTCACAAAGACTTCCCCTATGTTTTCCTCTAAAATTGTTATAGTTGTATATTTTATATTTAGATCTAAGATCCATTTTGAGTCAATTTTTATATAAGTGGGGATTAAGACTAGGTTTTTTGCATACAGATATCCAATTCTTCTAGTACCACTTGTTACAGAGACTACATTTTATCCATTGAATTACCTTTTACTTATGTACTGACCATATAGAGACTCCATTTTGTTCTATTGATCTATTTGTCTCTATCCTTTTGCCAATATCACACTGTATCGATTCCTGTAGTTTATAACAATAAGTCTTGAAATCAGGTATTATGAATCTTCTAAGTTTCTTCTCCTTTTTCAAAAATACTCTGGCCATTCTAACTCCTTGGTCTTTTCACATACATTTTATAAACAGCTTATAGATATCCACAAAATATCATGCTTTAATTTTGATTGGGATTGCATTGAATTTATAGATCAGTTTGGGAGAAATAGTTATCTTAACAACATTGATAATTACAACCCATGAACACAGTATCTTTCCATTTGTATAGGTTGTCTTTGATTTTTTTCATTAGTGTTTTACAGTTTTCAGCACATAAATCCTACAAATATTAGATTCCTAACTGTTTCAATTTTTCTTTTGGGGAGATTGCTACTATAAATATTACTGCTTTATATTTAAGTTGTTAATTGCTAGCATACAAAAATAGAGTTGACATTTACATACAGGCCTTTATCTATAACTTTGTTAGTCTCACTGATTAGCTCCAGGGTTTTTTTTCGGGGGTAGAGGAGAGGAGATGCCATGGGATTTTCTATGTAGCTAATTGTCATCTGTGAACAGACCCTCTTTCTCCAGTTCTCTCCTCTCTGCAGTTTCCCCTATATACTCTGGCTTCCAGAAGCCCCTTTTTCTGGTCCCTCTGGCCTAAAAGACACGGTTCTGTCAGAGTTTTATACTCCAAGGTTATTGTGAAAGTTCACAAGTTATTGTCAAGTTCCACACAAAATTTAGCCAAAGCAGCAAAAGAAAAAAAAGCGGGGGAGTCCTCTCAACCTTTTCAGACATCAAAGACCCCTATATATCCAGGCTCTTCCAGCCAAAATGAAGTAACTAAATCAGTGTACCATACCAATAGAATAAAAACTATTTATGCAACAATGTATTCAACTCAAAATGAACAAAGTAATTTAAAAATTTTACAGCTGAAAGGATAGAAATTACGGAACTCTTTTCCTCATATCCCCCAAAAGGTCCACAAAAACCTTCACTTGGAGTTTTGGAATCATTATGTACAGTCATCCCTAGGTATCTGTGGGGGATTGGTTCAAGGATCCCAGGCCCCATGGATACCAAAATCCATAGATGCTCAAATCCCTTATACAAAATGGTGCAGTATATTTGTATATGACCTACGCATATCCTCCTGTATACTTTAAATCATCTCTAGATTATTTATAATGCCTAATACAATGTAAATGCTATGTTAACAGTTGTTATACTACATTGTTTACGAAATAAGACAAACAGTCTGTACATGTTCAGTACAGATGCAACTATCCATTTTTTTCCCCCAAATATTTTCAATCTGTGGTTGGTGGAATCCATGAACACAGAACCCATGGATACTGACTATATTCCATAAATTTCAGGTTATGAATGACTGAAATAGAACACAATAGTAGAAAAGCCAACACGAGGCCACAGTTGAGAGAAGCCTTTAACCCATCCTATCCTTTCATCATATATGCCCCTAAAAATCTCACAGGAATATCAAGAAGACAAAATTAAATTAACACCTATTCTTCCAAACACTTCCTCAGTAGTAATGCAAAAGTTGCCACTATTTATATATCTCCTGATAATAATTTCGATTAATCAGCTATGTTTGGCCTGAATTCTTGAATTTAAGGACTAAAGTGACAAGACATTTTGTCTACAGGCAAATAAATAGCATCAGGTAACCTGCTGCACATTTCAGAGTAATATGTTGATTTCTGTTTAACAAGAGATTTTGGTCTTTGAAAGATATGGTGAAAACATGACACTTACAAGTAAAATGTTTTCTTTGTGGTGAACTCACAAAATAAAATGAAAATAAGTTTAAAGTGTGCAGTAGGCAGAATAATAACCCCCCAAGATGTCCATGCTCCAATTCCTAGAACATGTGACTACATTACTTAACATGGCAAAAAGAACATTATAGATGTGATTAAGGACCTTGAGATGGGGAAATTATCCTGGGTTATCCAGATGGGTCCAATCTAATTACAATTCCCTAAAAGCAAAGAACCTTTCCCTGAGATAGAAGCTGAGCTCAGAGGAAGATATGACTATGGAATTCCATGGTCAGAATGATGCGATGTTGCTGGTTTTAAAGATAGAGGAAGGAGGTCATGGGCCAAGGAATGTGGGTGGCCTCTAGAAGCTGGAAAAGACAAGAGAATGGATTCTCTCTTGGAGCCCCAGAAAGAAATGCAGTCCTGCCAGCACCTTAGCCCAGTGAGACCAGGCACAGACTTTTGATCTACAGAACTGTAAAATAAATTTGTATTGTTTTAAGTCACTAGATTTATGGTAATTTGTTACAGTAGCAATAGAAAATTAATACAAGGTATAACAAGTTTTATCATTATAAAACAGTTAATAATAATAATTGTTTAACTATGGCCAGCTTGATAGCCGGTTAAAAGCACAGAGCCAGGCATGTTAGTGCACACCTATAATCCCAGGTACTCAAGAGGCTCAGAGAGGAGGTTCACTTGAGGACAGGAACTCAAGGCTGTAGTGTGCGATGATCACGCCTATGAACGGCCACTGCACTCTAGCCTGGGCAACATAGTAAGAGAAACCCTGTCTCTTAAAAAAAAAAAAAAAAAAATGGCAAATACAAGTAAGAATCGATTAATAAAGTCACTTATCCAAAATGAAAACCATTACTATCAAGTTAATAATTTGTTTTTGTTTGAATTCATGGTTCTTATCTAATTTTGAATATTCATTTTAATATTTTCTCCTAAAGAGAGCAAATAAATATTGTCAAATTAAGACATGGCAGAAAAACCAGAGTCAAATTTGATTTGCAAGTAACATTACTAAGTCTGAGGAGAATACATCTTTATTAGTGAACAGTTAATGGCAGATGGGGTGCAATGGCTCACACCTGTAATCCTAGCACTATCGGAGGATGGCTTAAGGTCAGGAGTTGGAGACCAGCCTAAGCAAGAGCAAGACCCCGTCTACTAAAAATGGAAAAAATTAGCCAGGTGTGGTGGTACATGCCTGTAGTCCCAACTACTCGGGAGGCTGAGGCAGGAGGATTGCTTGAGTCCAGGAGTTTGAGGTTGCAGCAGGTCAGATGCACCACTGCACTCTAGCCAGGGCAATAGAGTAAGATTGTCTCAAAACAAACAAACGAACAAAAAACAGTTAATGGTAAATCCCAGCAGAAGGATAGAGCTACATCTGGAATAGCTATAACAATTCCTCTTCTCCGTTCCTATAACAAACTTCTAAGAGAGTTGTCCCATCACCCCTGTTGCGTTAGACACAGTATCTCACTATGGGCAGAAGTTTTACAATAAAGACAACAGTAGGAACTATAGGGGTTTTGAATGAAGTCACTAATAATGGAAAATGACTAAAAATGTTCTTAACTTTAAAATATGAATGTCTGGATGGATGTATGTATGTGCAAAAGACTGGCTAGAACTGTAAAACCAGAGCCATGACTCCGTAAGACAAATACATTAAATAAACAAACCAAAGAAAGAGGATAAAGCCAGCTAGGAATGTAAAGAGAATCACGTTGACTAGTTTCCCCTGCCTAGCAGTATACACCTACTAAGTAAAAAGCATGGGCCTGACGGGAACCTGTAGGCTGGATGACCTGAAGGGTGGTCCCAGCAACACCCAGACTTAATCACTTGACTGGTCCTCTAGTCAGGGATTCTTAAATAAACTGCTGTATTTGTAATCAACATCAAGATTTATATGTGTTCAGACATTTCATTCACCTTGCAAACTGAGACATCAAAATCAAGTTCTTAAAGAAGCTCTTTGCCGGAAATGAGCTTAATCAAAATTATAAAGTACCCCCTATTAGTAGTCACAGGATAAAGAATGTCTACAAAATTAACTTGCTGCACATTTCAGAGTAATTATATGAAAACACCTGCAGATACTGACACTGTCTAAGAACACATTCTGAGCTTAATGAATAAGTTTTATAAGATTCTAGGTAATAAAAGCAGTAACTCATCTTTACTTAACAAGATGTCTTTCGAAGATAAAATGAAAACACTGTAGGACCTTTTAAATCAGATGACTTATATGAGTGCACTATGGAGGGCATTTAATGTCAAACTAAGACATTTGGACTTTATTAATAGACAATAGGGAACAAATAAGACGGCAAACACTGGGCAACACTGTGAAGAATAAGAAAAGAGATCAGGACCAGAAATGCTACTTGAGAGACCATCTCCTCCAAGGCTGTCCTAAAGACTGATGTTAAGTTCATTAGTTTAAATTGTAATCTTCCTCTAATTACCATAACAAGTCTAACTCCTTAAAATAGCATTTCTGAGATTGGCCAATTACTCCCTGTTCGATCCCATCCCAATTTCTTCATGAGTGCTCTTAGCCTTTCAAACAGTCAACAAACATGGTATCTGGGTGCTAACTATACTCAAATGTGTACTCAAGATGCCCTTCTTTGTCTACTGCTCTGTAGTCATGGAGGTGGGCTTTGTAAATATTTCTTTTTTGTCAGTTGGGACAATGATAAGTGTTGTCATATAGGGGGTAATCAAGGGACACTGGAGGAAAAAGGTGATTGTCTTCTGTGATCTGGTGTGCTTCCTTGCCAAATTTCTCTGTAAGGTGCAATTTCTCCAGTACCTGCTCATATAAAGGAAGGCTGCTTTAGATCCCAGTTCCTGCCGCTTAATATGAGCCATGGCGGCCAGAGGACCGACTTCAAGCAAGTTCTGCCTACAATAGCACCTCAGCTACTTATTACTGTCTAGTGAGTCATAGTGACACCCTCTTCAATGAAGTCTGTATCTTAGCCCTGTTTGGGCAGGGGTCTTCCTTGGGTGATCTCAGTCCTAGATATAGTGACTGCTCCTTATATCTGGTATTCCTGTATTCTTTGGTATTTTCTTCCAATCTTACTAAACAAGTTCCTGTTACTTCAACCCTCTGTTAACAGTTCTTTATATTACACTGTCCCTGTTCAAATTACTGTATGGTTTTTGTCTATCAGGCCCTGATTTATCAAATGCTAAGTAAAAAAAGGTATAAAGAAAATTTTTTACTTAGTAAATCTGTAACCAATGTCAGAGTACAGTGAAGTCTACAGAGATATATTTACATGTGATATTTAATATTAATTATATTAAGTTTTGAATACTGAATTTAGAAATAGTCTTTGCTCATACCTGTGCGAGGATTTGAACACTAGAAGAAAAAAGTATGAATTCAGACACTCTCAATTTTGAACTTTTCATAATTCAGAGGGTGGCTGAATCAAAAAATCTCCTTACCAAAAATTTCTATTAGGTCATTGATTATGAAATGTCTGATTTCAAATCAAAACGTCAAACCATGCTGCTAATTCACACATGGGGTTGAGATGGATTCGCTTCCACTATAGCTTTCAGTTCATCATTATCCACCTTGGTCTCAGGTTGCCCATGTGGCTCATTTTCAAGATTAAAATCACCAGAATGGAACTTGTCAAACTATCAACATACTGTGCATTCATCAGCCACATCCTTCCAAACATTTCACGGATATTTCGAGCTATCTGTGCTGCACTGGTTCTACACCAGAACTCATATGTGAAAATAACTCGAATTTTTGACTTACCCATGGTTTCACAAAAATTGCTCTAAAAAAAATTTGAAAGATAATCACAAGCCAAACCGTGTATTTAAAAGAATGAGGATATACCTTCACAATAAAAATAAAACAAGAAGTATCAAAGTGAAATGGCATAGATATCAACTGTTGTAGTACTTAAGGAAATCAGACATTCCATACTTAATAACCTAATAATTAGCACAAATGAACAGCATGGTCACATCTGCAGATAAGATTTTAAAAGTATCACCTTGTATGCAAATATATACAACATCTTATATGTGGTAGGCCCTTAATAAATCAATAATGCTATAATTGATGGGGTGAATTCAACCAAATCTTTCAATTTATTAAAGAAGTTCTTCTAGGACCCTCTTCTAAGATATACTGGACTAGATGAATTTACTGCACCCACATGAAAGTCATTTCTAGTATCTCTAAAAATTACGACTTAATCAGTTCAAATAAGTAGAGTATTAGTGTTTGTTTCTTTTGTTGTTGCTAATGTCATTTTTTAGAGTAATTATATGACCATTTAAAGAAAACATTAAGGGCTAGGGGCAGTGGATCACATCAGTAATCTCAGCACCTTGGGAGGCTGAAGCAAGAGGATGGCTTGAAGCCAAGAGTTCAAGACGAATCTGAGCAATATAGCAAGACCCTGTCTCTACAAAAAGTAGAAAAAATTAGCCAGGCGTGGTAACACATGCCTGTAGTCCCAGATACTCAGAAGGCTGAGGCAGGAGGATTGCTTGAACCCAGGAGTTTGAGGTTGCAGTGAGCTATGATGACATGCCTGGGCAACAGAACAAGATACCTTGTCTCCCAAAAGAAGAAAAAAGTGTAGTAGATTTTATTTTTTAAAAAGCTATAGGCCAGGCGCAGTGGCTCACACCTGTAATCCTAGCACTTTGGGAGGCCGAGGCGGGAGGATCGTTCAAGGTCAGGAGTTCAAGACCGGCCTGATCAAGAGCGAGACCCCATCTCTACTAAAAATAGAAAGAAATCAGCTGGACAACTAAAAATATATAGAAAAAATTAGCCGGGCATGGTGGCATGCGCCTGTAGTCTACTCCCAGCTACTCTGGAGGCTGAGGCAGAAGGATTGCTTAAGCCCACAAGTTTGAGGTTGCTGTGAGCTAGCCTGACACCACAGCACTCTAACCCAGGCAACAGAGCGAGATTCTTGGCTCAAAAAAAAATAAATAAATAAAAGCTATAAAAATAAAACTTTCTGAAATTCTAAGTACTGTGTTTCTCTATAGCTACTACTCCTATCCAAACATATAATGTATAATAAAGAGGTAGTCTATACTTCAGCTCTGTAACCTTGGGCAAGCTGTTTAAGCTCGCTGATTCACCATTTCATCATCTATATGACAGTAACAGAAATATCTGTAAGATTTTTATGAGTGAAAAATAGACAATGTCAAAGCTTTACTGTAGCATAAGTTACATACTATTAATATTTACACAATAAATGGTAGCTGTTGATATAATGTAAGCACTAAAAAGACTGTAATATAAAAATCTGTGGAATACAGAAACAGGAAATTAAGGGAGGTCCCCAAATATTCTTCTCAATGGAGCAAAGACACTATTAAGACAAGTGGGAAATATTAATAAACATGGAGAGAAAATCACATGATATCAAAGAATTAGTTACCTTTGTTAAATGTGATAATATATATTCTACTTATTCTAAAAAATAAATTGTCCCTATTTATTAGATACACACTAAAGTATTTGTGGGCAAAATAATATGCTGTCTTGGATTCATTTTAAAATACTCTACGAAAAAAACTGGATGAAGGGTACAAAATAAGAATGGCAAATGTTGACAACTGTTGAAACTGGTTGACAGCTACATACAGATTTATTTTACTATTAACTCTATTTTGGTTTGGGGGGACTTATTTATAGACATACTATCATTTACACGTAAATATCCGTCCTAGTGTGGAAGTCATCTTCTTAAACAATATTACGTTACCTGTTCCTTATGTTTTTATTCAACTTTTTTACAGCATTTTCATAGAATTCTTCTTCTGGTTCAAATCCAATTCTCCTTCTGAACATTAGAGAGATATAACTGCATGAGGTAAACATCCAGACTGTTCACTTAGCTAAGAGTAGTACTACTTACCCTGAGCTTGTAGAAGTTTAAGGGTAGCTTCAGCTCTGGCTCTGGCTTCTCTCTGGGATTTAGTTAAGAGTTTCCCTTCTTTTTTCAAGCGTTCTTTTCTTTCCTTTTCTTTTTGCTTTTTCCTTTCTCTTTTTTCTTGTTCCAATCGTTCCTATGAAAGAATAGGTCAGACAAAAATTATATTAGCTTAATGAATTATAAAAATTAAATGTAAATAACCCAATCTTCATGCAAAGTATTATGTTAGGAGATTCCAAATGAAAATATTTTAAATGTTGCATTATTAACATCACATTAGATCATTGGCAATGATACATAAGCAACTTCTAGTTGTACATGAGGAAATTAAGATTTTTCTGTACCTCTTCACATTATTTATATCAGAACAATAATATAACTGAATTGCCATGTAACTATGAAATTTTCAGAATGAGATTAGAGATATTCTATGGGGAACAGATTTTATATACTTTAAGTTAAACACACTATCAATGTTAGCAACTTCATGAAAACATACCTCTTCTTTACGCTTGGCTTCTAATTCTTCAAGTCGTTTTATACGTTCTTCCTCTTCTCTCTTCTGTCTTTCTTCTTCTTCTTTAAGCTTAGCCAGAGCTTCTTGCATAGCTTTAACAGTGGCTTTGCTGGGTCCTTTTTTCTTTTCTTTCTCTTTTTCTTCCTTTTCCCCCTTTTTTTTCTTCTTATCTTTTTTCTTTTTATCTCCTTCATTGTCATCTACCAAAAAAGAATAGAAGCAAAATGTTTAAAGAAAAAAAAAAGTCATTTCCTACAGTAATGATGAGCAAAACCCACCCAGAATTCAACGACTATAATGGGGTAAGGCTAATGCTAGTAGCGGGCTAGGGTCTCTAGGCATCCTGAGCACTTGAGTACATAACAGCTCAGAATAACCCACGGTTGGCCTCCAAAGTTTACAATGCTGGTGTTGGTCTGAGTTGTGCTGACCAGTATAAGAAAACAGAAAGATCCTGTCAGCAGTGAAAGGCCAATGTTGTATCTAATGTATCTCTTAATCCATGGTACCTGGGCACAGCAGCTGGCATGTTACAGATGCCTAAGTTCTACTGAATAGAATGAAACTAATTCCCACCTAAGTTTTGTAGCTAGTTTCAGTTCTATAAGATGGGGATGATGAGAATGGTGTCTATTTTAAAGGGATATTAGGAGGATAAAACACAAAAATATAGATAATTATACCCCCAAAATTTTAAAGAATTAAAAAGAAGTTATAAAGCTACTCTGAGGATGTTTCTCCTTGAAGATGTCCAGATAAAAATTCCAGTGTTTAAAAAACCTATGTTCTAAATAAGGGAAGAAATTAGGTAGAACTTTTATTTTTTTCCTAATTGGTTCTGGCACAAAAACGTGGCTCATTACTGCTTAAAAGATGCTAACTAATTTTAGCATGTTAAGTTTTTCAGTTAAACACACTATCAATGTTAGCAACTTCATGAAAACACACCTCTCCATTATGAATTTCATAGGTTGAATTGGGTTTTTAAAGACGGGAGGAAAAAGAATTCGAAGATATTATTTGAAACTGAGTTATAAGAAAAAATAAGTTTTTTGTCAGACAACTTCCACAGTCTTTATCAACAGCAATAGTTTTCACTGTGAAATTCTATAAAAATTTCAGTCGGTACATAAAACATGTATATTTTATATGGTATATGTAAATGCTTAATAATG
This sequence comes from Indri indri, assembly GCA_004363605.1. Taxonomy (NCBI): domain Eukaryota; kingdom Metazoa; phylum Chordata; class Mammalia; order Primates; family Indriidae; genus Indri; species Indri indri. The sequence continues at coordinate 19,097 of RJWJ010010354.1, forward strand.
AAAATCAAGTCAAAGAGTACTTAGACGTAATTTTTTTAAAGGCTTCTTACAATAAAGTACCTTTATAACCAAAGACAAATAACAAAATTACTTTGGGGCATAATGACCACAACTTAGATTAAGTAGAAATCAAAACCCTTTTGCACTTTCCTCTGTAGTATTACCAACCTTCTGCAGCTGTGGGAATCTCTCCTTTCTCTTCAGAGGCAGGGGTCACTTCAGTATCAAAAGTCACTTTGGATTTTACAGCTTCCTCTTCGGATTTCTTTTGAGAATCTTTTTGTTTACTCTGGTCCTTTTTACCTGTTTCTAACTCTTCTTTTTCTTTCAGCTTCCGCAGTTTTGCTTTTTCTTCATCTCGCTTTTTTCTCTCGCGCTCCTTCTTTTCTGCCTTCTTTTGGGCCACTGTCTTAATTTTGAAAGAGGAGTCATCCTCTTCATTCCCACTTTCGACATTAGGACCTTGCTTATTTTTTTGATTTTTTTTCTGCCCTTTTCTAGACGGCAAAAATTCATCTGATTCATCTCCACTTTCACCTGAAGAATTTACTCTGGAACGTTCTTTAATTCTTTTACTGTTACCCTCATCCTCTTCTGACCCATCCCACTTCTTATTTGATTTTTGAGCTTTCCCTTTAGTTTTTTTAGAAAGTTTATTAAAATCATCATCATCATCATCACTCCCAGAATATACTTCCCCTTTTGGTTTTGCAGTCCTTTTTGATTTTGAATCTTTATCTTCCAATTCTTCACTATCATTATCATCAAAACTCTGTTTTTTGCCCTTTTGTCCTTTCTTTTTTTTATCTTGTTTTGAAGTCAATTCTTCTTCATTGTTTTCTGTTGGCTAAAAAGTTTCCATTGTTAGAAATATTACCAGAATTATATTGCATTTTTTTAAAATAACTGAAACCACTCAGAGTCACATGGTTAAGCCAACATTAAAAAAAACCTCTCAAAATTATTTCAAAACAGTCTTTTTTACAAGAATATATAACTCAACCAAACACTAGAAAGCAGCCTTGGCCTCAGACACATCTCACGCTCACTGCAAATTTCAGAAGCCAGGCGCTCTGAAACAAGCACTGATCACCAATCTATGCATTTACTAACTTCTTTAAATGGCATACAAAGCCTAAAAGGAAAATTGAAAGAATGAAAAATATCTATCATTTCTCCATTACTTTGAGGCTTATCTAAAGTCAAGGGACGAAAAAGAAACAATATAGAGAATTGAAGATGGAGATGGGGATCTCATCATATTTCCAAATGCACAAATTTTACAAATAGGCAATATAGGCCGGGCACGGTGGCTCACGCCTGTAATCCTAGCACTCTGGGAGGTCAAGGCAGGTGGATCATTTGAGAGCTCAGGAGTTCGAGACCAGCCTGAGCAAGAGTGAGACCCCGTCTCTACTAAAAATAGAAAGAAATTAGCTGGACAATTAAAATATATATATAGAAGAAATTAGCTGGGCATGGTGGTGCATGCCTGTAGTCCCAGCTACTTGGGAGGCTGAGGCAGGAGGATCGCTTGAGCCCAGGAGTTTGAGGTTGCTGTGAGCTAGGCTGACACCACAGCACTCTAGCCTGGGCAACAGAGCCAGACTCTGTCTCAAAAAAAAAAAAAAACCAAATAGGTGATATACCATAAAATACCTTTACATTCCCATTTCTCCCTTTGGCATCAGATTTTTTTTTAAGAGATATGGGGGGGTTTCCCTCTGTTGCTCAGGCTGGAGTGCAGTAGCACAATCATAGTTCACTGCAGCCTCAAACCCCTGAGCTCCAAGGATCCTCCCACCTCAGCCTTCCCAGTGGCACCAGATTTTACAGAAACTTTTAACTAACATATGTACATTGCTCAAAAGTTTCCAAATACAGCTACCAAAACCAGCACCAGTAAGCGTGAATAGAACATGAGACGTGAATGGGTAATAACAATCTGTCTTTCACCTTCACTGCAGTAGTTTCTCTGTCAGCTTTGATGCCTTGAGCTTCCAAAGACAATTCTTCCAGTTCTTTCAGGATATCATCTTCACTAGAAAAGAATTAAAATATGTTTTGAAGCACTGGTACAGTTTACTAAGTGAACCCATTACCAAAACTAGTAAAAAATCAAATATATTTAAAATATACTTACTCGAAGTCCTGCTTTTTTTTCTCCTTTTTCTTTTTCCCCTTTGACTTTTGAGGTTCCTGTTCCTTGGCAGCACCTGCTCCTTCTATTTCTGCAGCCAAGGCATCAAGATCAATGTCATCCTTGGCACTTAAATGAAAACAAAGACAACCTAAATGTTACTCAAGAGCAGAATAATCTATCGCATTTACTTTCATAGAAATTTTTGTCATTTTAACTTTTTTAGTGCATTAGCAGCACACTGAGAAAAATCATTTGGCAAGTTCTTTCATGAAAACATGAGTTGTATCTACCTATCAGCCTCCCTGCATCTGCTTCAATGAGTTTCTGGGTTACTTATTCAAATCAGAAAGAGCTATAATGTAAAAGCTCCAGTAAAAAAAAAAGAAAAAAAATCTGGGTAATCAAGAAAAGGAAAATAACTTTTGTAGATGCCAAAGTTTTTTTGTGTGTCAGAATAGTGTTATTTGTAAAATGAAGAGAACTTAAAAGATAAAACAAGTCTTATTTCTTGACTATCGATGATGACACCTAAATATTTGGACCCTTGTGTGTTTTTACTTGGAATAGGAGAAATTTTAGAGCTGGAAGGAACTTTAGATATCATCTAGTCTATTACCTCATTTTACCAATAGGAAAAGTAAAATGCACAAAGCTTGAATGCCTTCAGAAAAACCTGACTACACACTCAAATATAAATGAATTAGTTATGATTCACTAAATAAAACACATGAAACAACCAAAAATCCAGAACCAAATCTGCTCACAAATCTTTCATATTTCTGGTTTCATTTCTGGTTCCATCCCACAATGTCCTCATCTACCAATATTATGTGGATTAAACCAAACTGAGTTCCAGCTAAAACCTACAGAAAACGAAGGAGGTCGGTGAGTCTGACGTGTACAATAGCAAATGCAGATGACTCCAAAAGAATGACACAAGAAAACAACTCATGTAACATGGCCCTTACAGATGGATGCCTTGTATAGAGATGGCTTTATTTCAGCAAGGAGAATTTTAAAGAGAAATAACTTCTAACTATATGATAAATACAATTAAAAGATTATATAGCAAGACACTGAGGATACAGAATTTATCTTCAAGGAGCTTAGCGGGGGAGACAGCAAATTAGTAAACCATGAATTGCAAAATGCTAAGTGCTACGAAGTAAAAGAATTTAATGCTTTTATAAATAGTTGGCCAGAACTGAAATGTGTTCCATCTCGTCCTATATTTTAGACAGTTTAACACTGAACTACTGCAGTGGTGGTGGTGACTTCCTACAGCACCAAATCGAAAAATGGGAAAGTCATTCCCAGAAATGGGAAGCTTCTTTGCAAAAGAGAAGCCTTGAGCCAAGTATTGAAAGAAGAGCAGAAGGTAGCCAGGCAAAGGGGGTACGCACATCAGACACAGTAAGTACAAAAACCTAAAGGCAATAAAGTACCTCAAGAGGGCTCACAAAAGGGTATGTGAACTACCTAAGAAGTTTTTGTGCATTATGTATTTCTTGACCCCATCCAAGATATAGGGAACCAGAAACTGAGGGTGGAAGCTAGGCAGTGTATCTTTTGCAATTATTTCCAGGTGATTGTGCGTGAGACCTGAACACTGTCACTCTTCTTTCTTTATAGAAGAAGTAACTGAGGCACAGACAATTTGCCAAGATCACAAAAGACGCACCTGGGATTTGAACCCAGGAAGCCTGATTCCGTAGCCAGATTTCTTAATGCTGCTGACATAATCAAATTTGCATTTTTAGAATGCTACCTCTGCTATGAGTGGCAGGACTGAATCATGATTAGAATGCTACCTCTGCTATGAGCGGCAGATCTGAATCATGACCAGTAGCAGGAAGCAGGGAGACCAGTTAGGGAGCTTTTATAGTAACTGTGATGAGAAATGATAAGCACCTGACTTGTACCAGTGGCAGGCAAGATATGAGTCAGATAAATACTAAAGGATCAAATCAGCAACACTTAAGTGATTGACTACATGTATATAAAGGAGTAGGCCTACATACATCCTGAGACATCTAGGAACTGCCCCTGCTTGGGCCAAAGCTATTCCATTAAAATTTTATTGCTGTGCTTCTAAAAATAAAAATAAAAAAATTTTTTTAAAAAGAAAATAAATAGGAAAAAAATCAAGGACCATTCTTGGGTCTCATCACATAAAAAGATGCTAAATCTGGCCCAGTATCTCCCAGGAGTATTCCCAAAGGCATCTCTGTGAACATCTCATACTACAGCAGCTTCTAAGAAGTGGGTGTAAGGGAAGGTTGAAGCTTGGCACTTCACCTCTAAAAATTTGTCAGTCCTCACCCCAACTATATTCGCCTCATCAAAACAGCTTAAAGAATCTTCTTGTGGCTGGCTATATTTTTGGAGTATTCATCAACCAATATCTCTAGAATAACTGTATATAGGACTACATTTGTATGCTATCACTTCTGAAAGGCTTTATTTTAACAATAAAAGATAAAGTTTTTGAGTGCTTATCATATGTGTCAGGCATTGTGTTGACCAACCACTAAACATACTGTATATTGTCACTTAATACTCATAACAATTCTATAAAATTAAGTTTAATGATGATAAATAATTTACAGAAGACCACCCAACTAGCAAGTAGCACACCAAGAATTCAAGCCCAAATCTGACGCCATATTATACTGCTTTCCTAAAAAATGGGAATCCAGTTTCTGAATTACTTGTTTGAAAAATTCAAACACAGCTATGAAATTTATGAAATATAATATGACTGAATACTCTTAACCCCAATGGTTTCTAATGTGTTCCTTCAATGTGTATTTCCCCCAAATTATGTAGAAAGGCAAAAGATTTAGAATAAGTCAACACAATAGCGAAGAAGAACAAAGTTGGAGAACTCATTACCTAATTTTAAGACTTACTATAAAGCTACTATCAAGTGGTATTGGTGTAAGAACAGACATATAGATCAATGGAATTGAACAGGCAGCCCAGAAATAGAGCTTTGAGAAGGGTATTGGTATGAAAATGAAAACACAAATGACAGACTGGGAATAAATTTGCAAAACACTACTGGCTAAAAGACTTGTATGCAAAATATACAAAGAACTCTTAAAATTCAACAATAAGAACCCAATTAAAATATGGGCCAAAGATCTAAACACTCACCTCACCAAAAAGATACACAAACAGGGGGAAAAGTGAATTTAAAAAAATGCTCAACATCATTTATCATTAGGGAAATCCAATTAAAACAAGCAGATAGCACCACACACCTATCAGAATGGCTAAAATCCAAAAATCAGACAAAACCAACTGCTAGCGATAAAGCAAAATGGCTGATTCTAGGGTTGGTGCAGGACACAGACAAGATAAGCCAGGAGGCAGAAAATAAGGAAGTGATTTAAAAACAACCAGAAAAAAAAAAGCCAAAAACAGGCTAGGCATCTTGCCTATAATCCTAGTACGTTGGGAGGTGGAAGGATTGCTCAAGGTTAAGAGTTCAAGACCAGTGTGAGCAACACAGGGTCTCTATGAAAAAAATAAAAAAAAACTTAAAAAGTAAACAAACAAAAAACCCAAACAATAGCCCCCCACACACAATGTTGAGTATTTAACAAAAAGATGAACCACTGAACAGCTTCCAGTGGTCAATGGGAGCAATAAATTTATTAATTAGAGGAACAAATTACAGTATTAAATTTTAAATTATCAGCCATAGTATAAAATAATTTCCAGAAGTCCATACTCATAGAGATAAATGAGTAAATAAACAAATGAGGGAAGAGACAAATATGTGCAGAAGAAAGCTAAATAAACTATGCAGAACTCCACCTTCAAGGAGTAATTTCCCACTCCTAAAATACGGGCTGTGTACTGTGACTTCTTTCCAAAAATTACAACATGGAAAGAGAAAGTAAAGAGTAACTTTACAGTGTAGAAATCTGACAAACATTACTTCAGCCAAATGATCAACACTGACATCAGTGATATGTTGAAACCTGAGAAACTATCACTGACAAGACAAACATAAGGAGAAATGACTACTAAATATAATGTGGCATCCTGCATAGGATCTTGGAACAGATACAGGACCACAGATAAAAACTAAGGAAATCTATACAAAGTATGCACTTCAGTTAATAAATTGGTTCCTAATTGTAACAAATGTACCATGCTAATATATTAATAACAGAGAAAACCAGGTATGGGTATATGGAGACTCTGCATTATCTTTACAATCTAAAACTTCTAAAAATTAAAGTTTATTTTTTAAAAAATGAGGGAAGAGAAAGCCATCATATCACATACAGTCACTCCAAAGAAAATAAAAGAGTTAAATCTAACAAAATGTGTACAGGATTTTTGTATGGAAAATTACAAAATGCTGATGAAATAAATCCAAAACACCCTAAATTAATGGAGAGACATACCATGTTCATGGACTAGAAGACCCAACACAATAAACAACAATCCTCCCTAAAATGGCATATAGATTTACTGCAATTCCAATAAAAATCCCAGCAGGATTTTTGAGATATAACCCATATAGACAGGGTTACTCTAACATTTCTGTGGAAAGGCAAAAGAACTAGAATGGCTTAAAACAATTTTGAAAAAATAAAATGGGAAGAACCACTTCACCAGATTTCAAAATTTAATATATAGCTACAGTAACTAAAACTGTATGGTACTGGCAAAGGAAAAGATATAGATCCAGAGAATAGAAGAGAGAACCTAAAAATAGCCCCACAGAAGTATGGCCAACTAATTTTTGACAAAAGGTATAAAGGCAATTGAATATAGGAAGGTTAGCCTTTTCAACAAATGGTGCTGGAGCAAATAGACATCCATACACACAAAAATATGAACCTCAACCTCACTCCTTACACAAGAGAGAACTCAAGATACATGTTTAACTTAAACATAAAAACACAAAATTTTCAGGAAAAGATTAGAAAATCTTCAAGATCTAGCACTAAGCAAAAAGTTAAGACTTGAAATTAAAAGCACAATCCAAAAAAACAAGGAACTCATCAAAATTTAAAACTTCTGCTGTGTGAAAGACCATGTGAAGGAAATGAAAAAACAATCTACAAAAGTGGGAGAAAATACTTCCCTAGTCACGTACTTGAAAAAAGACTAATATCTAGAATATATTAAAAACTCTCAAAACTCAACAGTGAAAATCCAAACAATACAATTAGAAAATGGGCAAAAGGCATGAAAAGACAATCCAATGAAGAGTGTGTGTGTGTGTGTGTGTGTGTGTGTGTGTGTGTGTATATATAACGAATAAAGGACATTCTACAGCATTAGCTATTTGAGAAATGCAAATTAAAACCACAATGGGATATCACTACATACCAATCAGAATGCCCTCCCCCCACAAAAATAGTGATAATAACCAGTACTGATGAGGATATAGAAGAACTGGATCATTTATACACTGCTAGTAGAAATATAAAATGGCATGGCCACTCTGGAATATATTACATCAGTTTCTTGTAAAACTAAAAAAGTACTTACCACATAACCCAGCAAAAGCACTGTTGCATATTTATCCCTAAATAACAAAACTTTATGTTCATGAAGAAACTTGTATACAAATGTTTGTAGCAGCTTTATTTGCAATAGCCAAAAACTGGAACCAACCCACGTGTCCTTTAATAGGTGAACAGCTGAATGAACTATGGTTTACTCCCGTTCCGTGGCATACTATTCAGCAATTAAAATGGAATGACCTATTGATATATGCGGCAACTTGGATGGATCTCAAGAGAATGATGCCAAGTAGAAAATGGCCAACCCCAAAAGGCTACATACATGATTCCATTAATACAACATTTTTGAAAAGACAAAATTTTAGAAATGTAGAAAAGATTCGTGGTTACCAAGAGTTAGGGACAGGCAGGGGAGGGACGGTGTGGAGGAAGATGGGTGTGGTTACAAATGGACAACATGAGTAATTCTTGCAATGATGTTCTACATCTTGATTGTGGGAGAATTACCCAATATTACACATGTGGTAATACTGTATAGAACTAAATACACATACACACACATACACACACACACACACGAGTACAAATGAAACCAGGCAAATCTGATCAATGGATTGTATCAATGCCAATATCTGGGTCATGACATTGTAGTACATTTCTGTAAGATGTTATCAGAGGGGTAAACTGGGTAAAGGGCACACAGATCTCTCTGTATTATTCCCTACAACTGCATGTGAATCTACAATTATCTTCAAATGGAAGTTTAATTTTTAAAAAGACACTGTTAACAAAATGAAAAGGCAAACCACAGAAAGAAAATATTCACAATACATATATCTGATGAAAGATTTGTCTATGATATAAAGAACTCCTACAAGCCAATATTAACAAACAACACAAATTTTTAAATGGGAAAATGATTTGAACAGACACTTAAACAATGAGATGCAAGAATGGCAAATAAATACAAAGCAAGATGGTCAGTACCACTAGTTAATAATGAAATGTAAATTAAAACCACAGTGAGATATCACTACACAGCCACTAGAATGGCGACAATTAAGGACTGATAATACCAAGTGTTAAGAGAGGATGTGGAGCAAATGGAACTCTCAAATATACCTAGAGGGGATACAAAAATGGCACAGCCACTTTGGAGGAGACAGTTTGACAGCTTCTTAAAGTTAAATATACACTTACCATCCTACTGACCAGCAATCCCACTCCTAGGTATTTACCTAAGCGAAATGAAAACATATGTCCACACAAAGACTTGTACTCAAATGTTCACAGCAGCTTTATTCATAATCATGAAAAGCTAGAAACAATCTGATCATCTACCAGATAATTTATAAACAAATTGTCATACATCCACACAATGGAATACTATTCAGTGATAAAAGAACTAATGCTACAAGCACTAACATGGATGAATCTCAAAAACATCATACTGTACTAAGTGAAACCCAATCAGCCAATAAAGACTACATATGCTATCACTCTACTTATATGAATTTCTAGAAAAGGCAAAACTATAGTGACAAAAAAATAAAAACAACAAAAACTGTAGTGACTGGTAAAAATCCACTTGTAGGGAGAAAGGATTCTCTACGAAGGGTCATGAGGGTACTTTTTTTGGGTAATGGAAATATTCTACATTATGATTGTGGTGAAGGAGGCACAATTGTATATATTTATCAAAACTCATCAAATACATGCCTAAAATTTGTGAATTTTATGTCAACTATACCTCAAAAAAATATTAAATTTGAATTTCCATGGATACTACAAAAACAGTTAAGTTATAGAATATATTTAATAGAGTTTACTAAAAACAGTTAAAATTATGCAGGACTAATTTAAATCATTTATCCATTTTTATAAGTTATGAAAACAAGAACAAATCTATAATATTTTTCTAATGTCTTTTTTTTTTTTTTTTTTTTTTTGAGACAGGGTCTCACTGTGTTGCCCGGGCTAGAGTCCCGTGGTGTCAGGCTAGCTCACAGCAACCTCAAACTCCTGGGCTCAAGCAATCCTTCTGCCTCGGCCTCCCGAGTAGCTGGGACTACAGGCATGCGCCACCAAGCCCGGCTAATTTTTTCTATATGCTTTTAGTTGTCCAATTAATTTCTTTCTATGTTTAGTAGAGACGGGGTCTCACTCTTGCTCAGGCTGGTTTCGAACTCCTGAGCTCAAACAATCCGCCCACCTCGGCCTCCCAGAGTGCTAGGATTACAGGCATGAGCCACCACGCCCGGCCCTAATATCTTAATTTCTTTTTTTAACCTGAAAGAGACTCTATAGGTACAAATATTTTAATTTCTATTAACACATTAATGCATAGTTAAAATGATGTTACTACCATGGGATCTTTCAAAAACATGTTGTTTCTTTATTTCTATCTCTCACCACTTACAAAAATCAACTCAAAATAGATTAAAGACTTAAATGTAAGACCGAAAACTACTAAACTATTAGAGGGAAACACTTCATAATATTGTTTGAATAAGACCTCAAAAGCACAGGCAATAAAAGCAAAATTAAACAAATACAGCAAAGGAAACAATCAAAAGAGTGGGAAGACAACATATAGAATGAGGGCAAATATTCACAGTCTATGCATCAACGAGGTCTTAATATCTAGAGTATGTACAAAACTCAAAATAGCATGGGGTTTGGGGAAACAAGACAAATTATCAAGACTCAGAAGTGACAGAGGGCTTAAGACTGTCATATTCCTAAATAAAGATCATAAATATTCATTATTAAAAAAATAACCTCAAAATAACAATAGCAAAAAAAAATCTGACTAAAAAATGGGCAAAAGATACTAACAGACATTTCTCAAAAGGACAAACTGCCAAAAGGTATAATTAAAAAATACTCAACATCCCTATTATCACGGAAATGCAAATCAAAACCACAATGAGATATCACCTCACCCTAATAAGAATGGCTATCATCAAAAAGACAAAAAATAAATGCTGGCAAGGATGCAGAGAAAGTGAAACTCTTATATACCATTAGTGGAAATGTAAATTAATACAGCCACCATCGACAACATAGAGGTTCCTTAAAAAATTAAAACCAGAACTACCATATGATCCGACAATTCCACCACTGGATATACATTCAAAGGAAATGAAATCACTAAGCTGAAGAGATGTCTGCACTCCCATGTTTACTGTAGCACTATTCACAACAGCCAAGATACGAAATCAACCTAAGTGTCCATCAACAGATAAACAGATAAAGAAAATGTGGTATATATACACAATGGAAAACTATTCAGACATAAAAAAGAATGAAATCCTGGCATTTTTGACAACATGTATGAACCCAGAGGACATTATGTTAACTGAAATAAACCAAGCACAGAAGGACAAATACCAAATGATCTCACTCATAGGTGGAATCAAAAAAAGTTGATCTCATAGAAGTAGATAGAACAGTAGTTACTAGAGGCTGGGGAGAGTAGAGGAGGAAGGATGGGGAAAAATTGGTTACAAAATTACAGTTAGGAGAAATAAGTTCTGGTGTTCTATTGCACAGCAGGATGACTATAGTTAACAATAACGTATGGTATACTTCAAAACAGCCAGAAGAAAGGATTAGGAATGCTCTCACCACAAAGAAATGACAAGTGTTTGAGGTGACAGATATGTTAATTACCCTAATTCGATCATTATACAATGTACACAGATACTGAAACATCATACTGTAACCCATAAATATGCACAGTTATATGCCAAAAACGAAATAAAACTTATACTGAAAAAGTTGTATAAAAATAGTATTTCTTTGTGTAGGCATGTACTCAACTTTGGTGATTGGCTTTTGGAATAATAAAAATCATACATAAAAATAAAAAATAAGACAAGTACTTCATTTTGAGACCAATATAGTATAAAGCCTCTTAAAAGGAAAATTAATCTCATATACAAATCTTTCAATTCCAAACTTAGCAAATTTCATTTAATAATGACATGCATTTTCCACTGAAAAGTTGCCTAATGAATGTAAAGTTAGATAAGAAACACAGGAAATCCAACTCCTTTCCAAATTATTCCACCACTGAAAATCTCGAAGATTTCTAAGACTCTTCCTTACCAACCCCTCTTCTCCAGTGCCTCTTTTCCTGCTGTAGACATTTTCAAACCTGGCCCAACATTTCTCTATACTCTGAGAGGTTGGGGTCTATGTCCCATCCCCTTTAACATGGGGGCTCTGTGACTGCTTGCTCAATAGAGTATGACAGAAATTATGTTATAGTTTCTGGGCCTCAGCCTTAAACTGGCAGTTCTACTTCCTGTCTCTTGGAATGCTCATTGCCAAGCTAATTAGGATGTCCAGGCCACATGGAGAGGTCAAATATAAGCGTTCCATTGGGCAGCTCCAGCTCAGGTCCCAACCAATATCCATCATCAACCACCAGAAGTGAGCAAAAAAGTGAACAAGTCTTTAAGAAGACTCCATTTACAGCCACCACCTTATTGTAACTACAAAAGACCCTAAGCATCCCCATATTTCTTCCTATTGCTAATAAATACCAGGGCCTACAGTAATGGAAAGCGTGCCCGGAGAAGGATGTAAAATCCATCACCCCACCCTCAAGTTGACAAACAAACTGTCCAAAATCCTGATGTGCTGAAGGAAAGAAAGGTAATGCACAACCCTTTCCACTTTACTTTGGTTTCTGCTCCTCCCCCTCCCAAAACTCAAAAGTATAGCAAACAAGAGGAAAAACATTAAGGGAGAATCCTATTCTTTACTCTACCAGAGCAGGACCAGCAGCAATAAGGAAAATAAGGAAATCCAGTCCTGCCTTCTCCATAAGTCGCCTTTTGACATTCCAATTTCCCCGATCTCCATCTCTTCTTACCCGATCTCCATCTCTTCTAACCCAATCTCCATCTCTTCTTACCCACCACAACCTTGATCATCAACAGTTACATATAAAAAGAACAAAAACAAACAAAAGAAAGAAAAGCCCAGGAGTCACCGTTCCTCACTAGCTCCCACCACTTGTAACCGCAAATCCCAACAGTTCTCTCGGTGGAGTTCTGTCTCAAGTACTACAACCCATTAAACAATTGAAAACTATGTGTTAAAAAAAAGAAAAAGAAAAAAACAAAGAAACCCCTCAAAACAAAAATCTTCCCAACTCACAACTTCCTTATTAAGTCTTAACTCCTTTAAAGAGGATATGAAACCATACTGCTATTATATCGTACAATGGGAGGCAAAAGGAAAGTATCTTATCATCCTCCACAAAATTCAACCTAATCCTTAATTTTCTAAATATCTGATAAAGTGACAACGATAATAAAGAGCAAATACAAGCACCATCTTGTAGACCCCCCAATGTACACATCCTAAATTCACATGTATTACAGATTCCAACGTGTCTAATCATCAAATCAGTCTACAGCAGCCTTTACAGACCAGAGCACCATCAATGGGGATTCGGGGGGAGGAACAGAGGGTTATGGGCGATTTCAGAAGCCTGAACACTCTCTCTAGTAACTTGTGATTTGTTTTATCTGTTTGTTTTAAATTTTAATTTAATGAAAAAGATTTAAGATGAATATGAATGGCCACCTTATCACAGTATACCGTCAAAGAACACCAACCCAAGCTTTTGTTTACAACTACTCCCCAGTAGGTGTTTCAGGTTGATAAAAAAGATCAGATGCATATTTAATATGTAAATTAAACCTTCTTATCAAGACAAGGCACTGTAATATAAAGCTGAAAATCATTAGTTCAAATTGAAAAAAGTATCAGAAGAATTAAGCCCTTGTTAGTATAGGCATGCTGAACTCAAAAGAAGTCCATTATAAGAAGCAATACATTCACAAAGGAAATGGTCATTCAGATCCTGCTGCTCAAAGTACAGTTCCAGGACAAGCAGCATCAGTATCATGACCTTGTCAAAAAAGCAAAATCTCAGGCCTATTAGAAAAGTGTTAAAAATGCAGAATCTCAAGCCCCACCCCAGATCTACTGCACCAAAATCTACATTTTTACAAGATCTCCAGGTGAACAAAGTTTGAGAAACACGGATTAGAATCAAGAAAGCAGGTCGGGGGGCAGTTGTTCATTCCTATAATCCCAGCACTTTGGGAGGTGAGAAGATCACTTGAGGTCAGGAGTTTGGTTTGAGAACAGCTTGAGCAACACAGTGAGACCTCATCTCTACAAAAAAATAGATAAAATTAGCCAGGGATGGGTGGTTCATGCCTGTGTCCCAGCTACTTGGGAAGCTGAGGCAGGAGGATCACTTGAGACCAGGAGTTTGAGGTTGCAGTGAGTTATGATCATGCCACTGCCCTCGGACGACAAAATGAGACCCTGTCTCCACAAACTAATCAAAAAACCACTATGTAGATTCAACAAAGCAGTGCAAGCCTTCACATCGATGCTGCAAACCAGATCTTTACAAAATTTTTATGTTACTATTTGATATAAGAATACTTCAGGTTTCATAATTGCAAAAGAGACAAGTTTACATGTAGTATTATGTCTGTAGAGATATACAAGCAATATCAATAAAAATTTAGGCCAACATTCTCAAATAAACACCTTATGAAAAGATATAACTTACTCTAAAATAACTGATCACATGGTAAGTACTCAATTAAAGTGAACTCATGGTCCTCTATATTCCACAGAAGTGACTCTGGTCCTTAATCACTGTTAAAGGATTATTCCCACTTAATTTATCTGACACATTAAAGTCACAACAGTTATAGCCAAATAAATGCTAATAAAATTTTTGATGCAGACAACTACTTTCAGGAGAAGGTATTTCTAAACAGCCAACTTGCTGACCACCACCATCATTAGAATGGTCTGGCTGCAGCTGTATACAGAATTATTGGCCATATAGTAGCAACTGAAGATCTTGTATATTCTTTATTGCGACCCCTTAGTACCCTAAAGACATAGAAACACACGGCATATTCCTGTTCCTTCCAATCTGGCACGTTCTCCTCACGGCACATTTAATTAGAAAGTGATTTTAAAGACACACACACAATAACTTTAAGAGGCAAATCTGAAATCTCAAGGGTGGTACTCCCATAATTAACTAAACTCCATGTTCTCCCTTCAGCTCCTCGTTCTGTATTATTGGTGTATATGCCTATTTGCTACATTAAAGTGTAAGGTAAGGTCCTCTGAGAACACTCCATTTTGTATGCCCACTTCACCTCCCTATTTCTACAACTAGCAACCAGCAGGGTATGTTAGACATTCCTAAAAGGCACTATTAAATAAACAAAAAAGCCATATTCTGGAATGGCAACCACAACTTTAATACAATAGGCAAGGCTCACCAGTTTCAAACACAGCAGTTTAATGAAAACCATGTATACCACTATAATGATTACTGTACGTTTGATCATGGTAAAACTGCCAAATTGAATTTTCTGAAGCAATAAATTCAAACACCAGTTTAAAAATACCTCTGAGAGAAAAAATACAATGACATTTCATTTACCTGACAACAGACAAGGATTCTACTGCATGAATTTTCCAAATGAAGGAAAATTCATGCACTTCATGCATTTTTTAAAATTTATATTTAAGATGTAAATGTTTCTTATACTTAATGATATAATTTCCTGAAATATTTACAAATGTCTGAGAGCTTGTACTGATATAATGAGGAGAAGAAGGGAGGGGGCAGAATACGGGTGAATCAGGTCATCTATGAATCAAGAATATTTAAAGCAAGGTGATGGACACGTGTTTGTTCATTAGACTATTCTACTTGTATACACGTTTGAAATTTTTCATTGAAGAAAATTCACACTACAGTAATCAAAACTGTGGTACCAATATAAAGATAGACATACAGACCAAAAGAATAAAACTGAAAGTCCAAAAACAAACCCATCATCTATTGATTTGACAAGGGTGCCAAAAACATTCAATAGTGAATAAAACAGTCTCTTCAACAAATGGTATTAGGACTAAATATCCACATATAAAGAATGCAGATGGATCCCTACATCATACCATACACAAAAATTAACTCAAAATGGATCAAAGACCTAAATGTGAGAGTAAAGCAACAAGACTCTTAAGAAGAAAACATATAGGTAAATCTTCATGGCCTTGGATTTGGTAACAGATTCTTAGGTAAAACACCAGCAGTACAAGCAACAAAAGAAAAACTAGATAAACTAGACTTCATCAAAATTAGAAACTCGTGTAGAATGGAAAAACAAGTACCACATACATTCATCATCAAATTGGTACTAACTGATCAACACTTACATGCACATATGGAAGTAAAAAATTCAACGGGTATCAGGCTGGTGGGAGGGCGGAGGAGGGGATGGGCGTGCGGTGTGCACCATATGGGGGATGGGCACACTTGTAGCTCTGACTTGGGCGATGCAAAGGCAATATATGTAACAAACATTTGTATCCCTATAATATTCTGATATAAAAAAAAATTAGGAAAAAAGGACCAAAAAAAACTTTTGTGAAAAGGAAACCATCAAGACAGTGAAAACAAACTATAGAATGGGAGAAAGTATTTGCAAATCATGTATCTGATAAGGGTCTATACAAGTCAGATGATATTTCAAGACCCCTTACAACACAACAACAAAAAGACAACCAAATTAAAAACTGGGCAAAGACTTGCATAGACATTTGTCCAAAGAAGATATAAAATGGCCAGCCAAGAGATGTTCAATATCAATAGTAACTAGAGAAATGCCAATCAAAACCACAACGAGACACCACTTTACAACCACTAGGGTGGCTATTAAAAAAAAAAGGAAACAAAAGTGTTGTGAAGGATGTAAATAAATTGGAACCCTTGTACATTGCTGGGGGGAATGTAATATGGTATAGCTGCTATAGAAAAGAGTTTGGTTGTTCCTCAAAAATTTAAACATGAAATTACCATATGACCCAACAATTCTACTCCTAGGATGAACCTCAAAAACATCATACTAAGTGAAAGAATTCAGATACAAAAGCTCATACATGGTATGAATCCCATGTGTATGAAATATCCAGAATAAGCAAATCAAAAGATACAGAGTAGATTAGTAGTTGCAGGGGCTTGGGGGAGGGGGAAATGGGGAATGACTGCTTAATGGCTACAAGATCTTTGGGGGTGAACGTTTCGGTATTAGATAGAGGTGATCACACAACACTGTGGATGTACTAAATGCCACAGTATAATACATCTTAGTTTAAGTAAAATCATATTTTTTACATTTATGTAAAAATTCACGAAATTGATTACATATTTCATACTCAATCAGAATAGGAGAAATTAATAAAATTTAACATTTCATTCATCATTCAAAGTGGTAAGTTTATAGGCTTGCGAAATGATTATTTGTCCTTACACCAAACAGCACAGAATACAGCTGCCACTTATAAGACTCTCTAATAACTCCCCTCCTTTATAATTACTAATGGGCTGAGATAACCAAGCTTTGAGAACTCATAGCATAAAGGGAAGCTTTTCAAAGGAAAAAAAAAAAAAAAAAGAGCAGTAACCTTAGCCAGAAACCTATAATAAAAGTGTAACTTTTAAAAATTATAAGCTACACCACAATGAAATGTAGTGTGCATCTTGTGTACAACTTGGTTTGAACAAACCAACTGTGAAAAGCCATTCTGGAGCTAACAGTGGAAATTTGAAATATGGGCTAGAAATTAGATTTTAGAGAATTTGTGTTAATTATGTTAGGTGAGATAAAGACTTGGTGGCTATACAAGAAAACAGAAAATGTCATGATGTCCATAAAATACACATAGCGAAAATGGGGTCAAAGGCTAGTAATGATTATTAATAAATCTAGGTGATGAGCATATGGGAGTTCATTATAGTATTCCCTGCATTTTGTGTTTGAAATTTTTAAAAAAATTATGAGTTGCACAAAAAGTAAACTTTAGCCTGAATCAGGTACCTACTGTTTTGACTCATAATTTTTAAAGTCTGGGAAGGTAGTGGCTTACCAACACTTCATTTCTTTAAGACTTCTGTTAGCTATTATTAATAAAAGGTGTAAAAGAGGAAATTACTTTGACCTGAGAGCAAATTAAACTCCTAAGAAAACAGAAAATCCACCAAGTACGTGCCTATTTTTCCTAGGTTCAGTCCTGACAAGTAATGCCTTTTGGAATAGTGACATCCAACCTTAAATAATAGGTCACTGACCTGGAGCGAAAGATTATAAAGTACAATTGAAATGTTGGACAATAACACTACTGTCCCTGTACTGTTTTACAGGCATTAAATGTTGGCTTTGTATATGCAAGGTAAAGAAAAGAAATAGCATGCATAAATTCTAACCCCAGTATTAGAGGGAAAAAATAAAAGAAAAAAAGCAAGAAAAATAAAGTATGGCAGATCACCTGAGGCCATGAGTTCCAGGGTGCAGTGAGCTATGATTGTGCCACTGCACTCCAGCCCAGGCAACAGAGCAAGACCTTGTCAGTCAGTCAGTCAATCAATCAATAAGAAAAATGATAGTAATAATAGTAACAAGTATTGACCAGGGTATGGAGAAACTGGAACCCTATACACTATTCGTGATTATGTAAAATGGAGCAGCATTTGGCAGTTCCTGAAAAAGTTAAACACAGAGTTACCTTATGACCCAGAAATTTCATTCCTAGGTATATACCCAATGGAATTGAAAGCCTATGTCCACACAAAAACTTGTACAATAACGTTTATAATAGTATTATTCATAATTCCTAAAAAGTGCTAACAACTCCAATGTCTGTTAATTGATAAATGTATAAATAAAATGTGGCATCTTCATATAACGGAATCTTAGAGCACGTAGCTCTAGACTTAGGAAAAATTCCACTACAGTATCATCAGTCACATCCATTAGCTTCACCACAGTTCCACACTAGAAACCTAATGACTTAAATTTAATAAAGTTGAGTTAAAACAGTAACCAACTCTATTATTCAGGGGCTGTTACACAAAGTTTCTGGCTCGAATAAAGTTTCAGAAACATAACAACCAAACAAATATTTTATATCTCAGTATAAGAGATATTTTGATCACCAAAGAGAGATCTGAAAACCAATGATACTAAAAAATGACTGCCACCTGGGTGAAAAGAAGGGTCTCCTCCAAAAGAACATATCTAAAGTTTCATATATCATGTCTAAAAGGAGAAAGAATTAAACATTAAGTCATCTTTGTTTTCACTTTAAACAGCCAAGCTACTAGATGTGCAGTTATTCAATTAAGGTTAAGGGAGAAACAAATTCTTTAAAGAAATTTTGGCCTTGATTCACCTATTGAAAATAGCTGTCATTTTTCTATTCTCCCCCTTTCTTTGTTAGGCCTTTAATCTTTAACAGTTACTTCACCAGTGGAGATCCTACGTAGATACTAATTTTTCTTTGGAAAGTCTGTATTTTGGAATATCAGGATTTAAGTACAGCACAGTGTAAAAAAACCACAGGTTGTGGAGTCAGGCTTGGCTTAATACCTGAGAGGCTCTAAGCCTCATGCACATTATTATGTTAAATCCTAGTTTCCTTTTCTACATATACATAGTTTTTTTTTCCTTAGAGACAGAGTCTCACTCTGTTGCCCGGGCTAGAGTGTAGTGGCACCATCATAGCTCAATGAAGCCTCAAGCTCCTGGGCTCAAGGGATGCTCCTCCCTCAACCTCCCAAGTAGGTGGGATTACAGGTGGGAGCCACAGCACCCAGCTTTATATAGTTCTTATATCCACTTTTCCCTTCCTCCCAGATTCTCAAACTATTTACAGCCCAGTTATTGGTTCTACATTCATTATTTTCATTATTAAAAATATGTAACTATTGTGGGCACTAGTAGGGCAAGTACTGTACTATAATATTGTAATAAATATTGTTTAATAAAATACCGGTATATTTTTATACTATAATTTCTCAACAGTACATAGTTGTCACAAGGCATAAGTTAGAAAGGGAGAGAAAAAGTTGTATATCACTAAATAAAACATGTGAATTCTGTTGTAACGTCTTCAATTTTCTCCCTGCTCTTCCCCTCTTTATATTATTTCATTACATATAATCACAAACAGAATAAGTCACAAAAGTCCTCACCCTTTAGACAACTATTTTTTGACAATAACAAGAGTTCAGGCCAGGGGTGGCTCATGCCTGTAATCCTAGCATTCTGGGAGGCCAAGGTGGGAAGATCACTTGAGACCAGGAGTTCTAGATCAGCCTGAGCAAAAGCGAGACACCGCCTCTACTAAAGAAATAGAAAAAAATTAGCCAGGCACAGTGGAGCGCACCTGTAGTCCCAGCTACTCAGGAGGCTGAGGCAGCAGGGCTGCTTGAGACCAATTTCGGATTGCAGTGAGCTATGATGATGCTACTGCACTCTAGCTGGGGCAACAGAGCAAGACTCTGCCTTAAAAACAAACAAACAAAAAAACCAGAGTTTAGTAATTTGGTCAGACATAAAATAACCATCTTGGTAAAAAAAAAAAGCTTTATTATTTACAAGAAAGAAAGAAAGAAAGAAAGAAAATTATTTCACTAACAGCAACCAAAACTACAAGATAACTAGGAATGAGCCAAACAAGAAATATCCTAATGACTCAAATGAAGAAAATAAAAATTTGCTGATAGACAATTAAATTATCCAAGTAAGTAGAGAAGCAAATCATTATTTATGTGCTCACAAATATATTTCCAGCACCTAGAACACTGGCATTTAAGTGCTTAGACACGCAATATATTTCTTGAATGGGATGATTCAATATCATAAAGATGCCAATAATCTAAAAACTTAATGGACTCCCAATTAAAATCAATCGCAACAGATTTTTTAACAGACTTTGACAAGTATTACATTTAAAAAAAAAAGAAAATCAAATTGGTAAAACATCACGTGTTAACCTGTTCACAGATGTCTTAAATTGTCGTTAAGTGATTCTCAAGCATTCTAAGCACCTGTAAAACAAACATTAACGATGGTCAAACAGCTTGGGAAATGTCTCACAAATGCCTAAATCCAGATTAGGAATCCCTAAACCAGCAGTTCTCAATTTAGTCCCCAAGACCTCTTTAGGGGATCTAAACTAATTCAGGTGGTCAAAACTATTTTCAAAATAATACCAAGAGGCTAGGAGCCTTTTTCACTCTCATTTTCTCACAACTATACAGTGGAATTTTTCAGAGGCCACATGATGTGTAATAATGCTACATATCAAATGCATAAGCAGATGCAAGAATCTATCTTCTATTAAGTCAGATAGTAAAGAGGTTTGCAAAAATATTTAACTTTTTTGAAAATATGGTTATTTAATGCTATTTGTATTAATGTGTTTTATTTTTATTTTTAAATTACTTTAAGAACTTTTCAGTTTTAATTTGTTAATATTTTAATCAATAGATACAACCCACATGAACAAAAGCCTTTTGCATTCCTTCATAATTTAAGAGTGTCCTAGGACCAAAGTTTGAGAACTGCTATTCTAACCTAACCACCAGACACTCAGTTCCTCAGTAAAATAATCCTTTGCCCACCTTACAGATCAACTGCAAGACTGGAATAAAATCAGAAGGATTAAAAAAAAAAAAAGTACAACTAATGGGCAAGTAACATTAAAAGTAGTTGAATCAGATCCCTACAGATATCCCCAGCTTGGAAAGCTAGAGAGGTTGCTACGAACAAAAGTCTATAATCTGCTTTCTTATTCATTTATAGCAAACTAGGACTTCTTCCCCTATCAACTTCCTAACATGTCAGTATAGGAACAAAGTTCAGTAAAAAGAACTCTCAGATGATGCATGTTTTTTCTTTTCTGATCTCATTTATGCAGACAGGAGTTTTTTATTAATTCAAATACGTGCAAATAAGAAATGAATTCCTTTACTGAACTTGAACTATTTACAACTTACACTGTTCCCTCTCTGGGCAGGTTTGGTGTGCCTGCTATACTCACAGATCCTTCTGGACAGGTACCTTAAGCAGATCACCATTGTTTTCTATCACAGACTTTGCTACCATGATTACACCTGAAACTAAGGCAATCATCTAAAGGGTAGGCAGCTGTCATCTCAGAGATAGCCAGAACTCCCACAAAAGGAGGGAGGTCACCAGTAATGACAGGAACATTATCTGAACTTAAAAACAAAGAATAGTGGAGTCACTATACTGGCTTGCCACAAATGTAGGGAACCACAGCAACAAATAATCTGATGCTGAAGGCACCTAGAACTCCACTGAATCCTGAAAGACCTTCTAGCTCCTGAATGACATCGTCGCCTCTATGATAATTAACTGTGGGATAAATGAAATAATTATCTTCCTTCCCTGTATATGGGGGTTGAGGTGTGTTGGGGAGTTGGTAGGGCGAGGGTTGTATTAATCCATTAAAGTAACCTACTGAATTCCTTATAACTTGAAAAATCTACCGGCACTCTACTGGGCAATAGAGCAAGACTGTCTCAAAAAAAAAAAAAAAAAAAGAAAAGAAAAGAAAAGAAAAATCTATTACACTTAGTTATCACCTTTAAACAGATCCTTAAAAAAAAAGACCAGAATGAAGAATTGGAGACTAATGACAAAAACTATTATAGATAATCTAGATCCTTTTTTCTCTGAACACATCATTTAGAGAACATCCACTGTATTGTGTAAATGGAAACAGTAAGGCATCACTAGAGCATACGAGATCCCATAAGGTCTAATTATATAAACTAACGATTGGGAAAGTTAGAGGGAGGAATGGAATTCCATACAGCATATATTTTGTGTGATCTGTAGATACTGAATGAATCCTATCCTTTGCCTCAACGAGTTTCTTCAGTCAACTGAAAAAAGGCAGGAAAACTTGCTTAACACCCAACCAAAATCTCATTCTTAGAATTACATAAAGTGGAACAGAATTCTACAACTTGTTCTTTAAACAAAGTTCTAGAATTCTAAAAATACAAAAATATTTCAGTCACTAATATATGCTATACAAATAAAACTAGATTAAATAAAATCTAATTTTAAATGAACACTGAGTGGCTAAGAAGTTAAAAATAAGGATTAACTGAATATAAGGATTAAGAACAATCAAGTATTTTATGTTCTTTCCATGAAGTGAAAAGTGGCTCCTTGGTTTATCTTGATAACTAATAAGCAGCTGCTCATTTCTCACCCGGTTCTACCCAGCCAGAAACATGCTTGGCTTAGGACAGCCTGGAAGGGGAAGGTAGGTGGGATGACAGTAAAACCTTTAAAGTAGGAATCTTCACACAAGAGAATAAAACCAGACATATCTCATTTTACACAAATAAGAATATTAATCCTAAATAGGACTTTCTCCTTCCTTTCTTCACAGTCTATGTTTCTGTTCTATTTGCAAATATTCAAAATATTCTTTAGGAAAGTAATATATAAATACACAAAGGGAAAAAAGCAAACTCGCAGAGCAGTGGAACTTTCCCCCCTCCAACTCTCAATTTCTCATGCGGAATAAATACCAAAACAAAAAAGCCATACAGTTCTGGTCAAAGGGGGACCCTCTGCTACACCTAAGAATTTCTTAGATATAATTTGAAAGGTATTCCTGTAAAGGAATCCATGACATATATATATATATATATTTTACATACACACACATTCATACTGGTATATGGGAAAATGTTTTAAAATTACATTGCCACCACTTTCCCTTCAACATGAGCCAAAAATAAAGACTATAGATTAGTTTGAAAGGGAAAAAAACCCAGTAGCATTCCTTCTACACTATCAAACCAATGAAAATCTCTATAAATCAGTAACAGAAGTTCACTTTTCTCTAAACATACAAAAACAGTAAACATCTCCCCTTGCAATGGCTTTTTTACATTGTGAAAGAGCACAGAAAGTAAAAACTGGAAGTAGAATAATATATGCATGGGTTTTTTTTTTAATTTAAAGAACAGATTTGTGTAAATCCTGAACCAAACAACTTGAAAAAGATTTTTGTTTTAATAATAGAGAAATTAGAAAACTGACTGGATATCAGATAAAATTTAAGAAATCATAGTTAATATTGCTTAGGCTTGATGACGATACTGTGGCTGCGTGTGGGGTTAAGTGTTTATCTTTCAGATACACCTGATGGATTTATAGATAAAAGGCTACTGAAATCTGCTTTAAAATATCTAGTAGGTGGATGAAACAGAATTGGTCAAGTGCTAACAATGCGTGTATCCAGGTAATCGATACATGAAGCTTTATTATACTAATTTCTCTATTTTTTGTATATGGTTGAAAATTTCAGCAAGGAAAAAAGTATCCTATGCATCAAAAATTTCTGTCATAAGTACAGAAATCTGTATTCCACTACAGCACTCATAATTCTGCTTATTTCTTCTTATTCATCTGGTTAGAGTAACAATAAATTCTAGTCTCCAAATCAATTAACTTCCTCCAACAGACCTAAAACTGAAATACAAGACTATCCTTGTTGTCTTTTAATTCCACTCATTTTCCTACATAAGTGCTAGGTGAAGAAACAATCCAGGATTCCAAATAGAATTAGTAATCTTAACTCCAAGACCACATTATCTGTTTTGAGTCAAACTGATAAACTAGCACTAGTTTTTGGTTTTTAATTTTTCTTACTCTCCACCTAGTATTTAAAACTAAGTTTCGTGGGTAATGTACAAAGGTAGCAGATGTTGTTCACTCCCAGGAAGTAAACTCTCAACGAAAAGGGTAAAAAGAACTGTATCGAATGTAACACGCAGAAATGTTCCGAAAATCTCTGGGTAAGTTAACTCGCAAATACCCTTACAACTCCCTCCCCCAAAAAGCTTTTTAAACAGTCAGAAAGGAGCAATCTTGGTTGGTTTCATCTCCTCCTCCTCCCTTCTTAGGGGAGGACTAGAAAGCAAAGAAATGACCAAAAGGCAGGCCGGAAGAAGGAAATCGAAAAGCACGGAGTCTGGACAATCAGCCCTTAAATAAATGAGAATTGCATCCAAATGAGATTGAGAGTGAGCTGCCAAACACATTCCCATAACTACAACGTACCTGAGCGGCTCATAGAGTAGAAAAACCTGGCGGCATATACGTCAGATTAAGACTCCTTTCTCTCCCAAGTGTTCACAGGTACAAAAGGCATAAAAAGAACTTCCCGACCCTCGCTAACAGTAGCGCCGAAAAAACAACTCCCTGGGCCACGCTGGCCTGGCCACCCCTGGCCCAGCGAAGCTGCTTGAAGCACTCCCCGCGCGGCCGGGAACCCTTAGACCACTGCCCCGCTCCTCAGGCCGGGGAAGGGGCAGCGATAAGACTAAGCTTCGGCTGGGAGAACCCGCCAGCTGCCAAGGCCCTACGCGCCCACCCGGCCCTGGGGTCTTGGACCCGTGCCGCCCACTATGGGCCCAGACCTGGCGCCCCGCGAGGCTCTTCGCGAGCATCGACCCCGGTCCCACCTCGCGCCCGGCGGTACCCGCGCACCCCAATGAGCCGCGGCGGCCGCCGCGGTACAGAACCAACCAGTGGCTACCTGTCTTCGCTCTTGTTTTTCTGTTTCTTCCCCATCGCTTGTCAGAGGCGCTCGTGGCCCCAGCCCCTCTATTCGGTCTCTCACAGACCCACTGTCCCCCCGCCGACTCTGGGCTCCGCTCAGCACCGTCCCCACCGCGCTGCCGCCGCTCGCACCCGGCTCTCCACAGACCCGCACACTGGGACAGGGCACATATGGTGTGAACGATCAGTGCGCAAGCGCATCGCCCGGCCGCCTCGGCGTGAGGACGCAGGGCGCGGCTCATCGAGAGCTGCGCTTCGGGTAGAGCGTCTCCGGTGGCCCGACCGGCCAGGCAGGAGTCCTAGCGCCCCCTGCCCACAATCGTCCGCTGAGCGCCGACGCCCGCGCGGTTTCCAGGTTCTAGAACCCGGAGGTGGATAATGAGGTTGTCAATGCCCCACGTCAGCCCCCTCCCTGCGGGTGAACGCAGGCTTTGGGGTATTGGCATTCGGTTCAGCAGCAGGCCTCGGGCTTCCCTTATACCTTTGTATTCTCAGCTGCACCAAGTTCAGTAAAGGACCAAAATGTACCAATAATGAGCCCTCTGGGGTTCCCAAGGGTAAATCCAGGATAAAATTAGGACCTATTAGTAATGTCCATGGATTATTATGCACAGTCACTAAAGAAAACATACAAGGGCATACCCATCAATTTCCTCATGTAAGTCTTAATCTTTATATTAAAAGCAAGAGGAAGTCCTTAAAATTCCTGTTTAGAGAAGTCATACTGGGGTGGTGAAAATGTTCTTAATCTGGATCTAGGCGGTGATATAGATTTTAACTACGCAAAAATCCACTGTGTTGTGTAAGTTTTGCCTCAACTTTAGAGCAGAGGAAAATGTTCAATCAACAGTTTGAGGATGGAAACGAAGTTTGAGCGTCACTCCTGAGCAAGATCGTAGCTATCTCATTTCCAATTTAACGTTACGAGCACTGGGGTACAGTGCCTAAGAAAATCCAACAACTGCAACCTGCGCACTAAGAAACTACAACTTCCAGCGTATTTCGCGGCCTTCCAAGCCCAGAAGTTTACCTCGAGGTAGGCAAACGATCGGAAGCCTTGAGTTCCGGGATGCTGGCGAGAGGCGCACGCGCAGAAGCGCTCACCGCACACCCGACCGCCCCTTCTTGGGGCGCCGAAAGTGGTATCGCGTGAGATCCCCAGCCAATGAGAAGGCGGAAGTGACGGCCGGTTCGCAGCCGCTGGCAGCTATTGCAAGGTTGAAGCCAGAGTGGACCTCTCTTCTGGAGCTGCTGTTCCCTCACT
Source organism: Indri indri (assembly GCA_004363605.1). Classification (NCBI taxonomy): domain Eukaryota; kingdom Metazoa; phylum Chordata; class Mammalia; order Primates; family Indriidae; genus Indri; species Indri indri. Next base: position 45,527 of record RJWJ010010354.1, read on the forward strand.
GTTGAGGCATCACCGAGAGCTCAGGTAAGGCAGAGGGTGGTGTAGAAAGACCTGTCACCACGTCCCTGTGCTGGTCCATACACCAATGCTCAACTCCGGCCGGGGTGCGGCCCCGACGCCGGTGTCTGTGCGGCGGCTCTGGCGCATGCGCCCTACGAGGCGTTGAAGTCTGGCCTGCCGGAACTGTGCCCTCCTCTGTCCCCCAGGGCTCCGGGAGTGGCAAGAATACTCTTAGGAAGGTACCTGGGGTGCAGTTAAGGACGAGACCCCTTTGTGGTTTTGACGGGTACGTGTAAGGGTATCAAAAAAATGGTTAGGGAATTCGAGGACACTCTCTGTCCCTTCCCACCCTTCCCGTTAAGCTGTAAAAAGGAAGAATCGGGCTGTGGTTTGAAGAATGAAAAGTTACCCCTTTTTCAACGCGATAACTTACCCCTTTCTCAATGCAGTAACCAACAACACTTGCACCCAGAACAGCTCCTGTTAATAGCTTCTATTCCCAGTTATCCCAAAGTTAAATTCTGGGCTCATCCTATAAAACTCCAGGGATAAGCTCCGCTATGCCCCTGGTAACAATAGGTTCTGATATGCAAGTCAGTGATTTATTTTCTCCATCTAGCCCCTGCCCTGAGGGTAACAACCCTACGTTTTTCTTGGGAGGTAGAGAGTATGGAAATCTTTTACTGTATTTGACATACAGCTCCTTTCTAGTTTTGTACCACTTATGAGGAGCTTGCAGGTTTTTTTAATTTTTTAGAGACAGGGTCTCACTGTGTTGCCCAAGGTAGTCTCGAATTCCTGGCCTCAAGCAATTGGTCTCCCAAAGTGGTGGGATTACAGGCGTGAGCCACTGTGCCCCGCCTCAATTTGGTTTTTTAAACTCAAATACTTTTGAAACCTGACAGTACAGTAATTTAAACCGATGCTTGGCATATGTTCATTTAACATTAAATACATATTTATTAAGTACCTGCTGTGTTCTAAGCACTGCTAGCTCTGGGAATACAAAGATGAAATCAAGTATGTTTTTCAGCTGCTTTTCCTGTAAAGAAAAAGGAATCAGATGTGAAGTTTACAAGAAGAGTATTTCTTGTTCAGCATTTATGGAGGGTCGCTGTAGGCCAGGATCCATGTCAGAAGCTGAATGAATGCATGAATTCACAGTTTATTCAGATTTTTAAGGTGCTTCAGGAGTATTTGCAAAACAGCTTCCTGCTTTGGTAGGCAAATTATAAATAGTATTTTTGTGGTAATAACCCAGGAATACACATAAAATTCTCCTCTGTTGCTAGTAGAAAATACTCCATTTCTTTTAAAATACATACAGTCATGTGCTACATAAGGACATTTCAGTCCCTAGGAATTATAACTGTATTTTTACTGTCCTTTTCTATGTTTAGATATGGGTACATACACAAATACTTATCACTGTATTACACTTGCCTACCGTACTCAGTACAGTAACATGCTGTACAGGTTTGTAGCCTGGAAGCGATAGGCTATACCATATAGCCTAAGTGTGTAGGAGGCTGTACCCTCCAGTCTTGTGTAAGTACACTCTGTGATGTTCCCAGAATGATGAAATCACCAAACGATGCATTTCTCAGCCTGTATCCCTGTCATTAAGTGATGTATGACTGTAATTGA
>RJWJ010010355.1:0-36584 GCA_004363605.1 Indri indri
TCCACAGAGGTTGCACTAATTTGCAGTCCCACCAGCAGTGTAAGAGTGTTCCTAACTCTCCACATCCTCGCCAGCATTTGTTGTTTTGGGATTTTTTGATAGAGGCCAATCTCATTGGGGTTAGATGATATCTCATTGTGGTTTTGATTTGCATTTCTCTAATGATTAGAGATGTTGAGCATTTTTTTATATGTTTGCTTAGGCCACGGATTTTTGAGTTTGTAAAAATTACCAAGGTTGTCTGTACATACAAAGAAATAACAGTGAAAAGGCAACCTACGAAATGGGAGAAAATATGTGCAAGTCATATATATGATATCCAGAATATAATTTTTAAAAACTCCTAAAACAATAAAAAAATCTGATTCAAAAATGGGCAAAGGACTTGAATAGACTTTTCTCTAAAGAATATATACAAATGGCCATAAACACATGAAAAGATGCTCAACATGATTAATCATTAGGGAAATGCAAACCGAAACTACAATGAGATACCACCTCACCCTCATTAGGATCAAAAAAACTTTACTATTAAATAAACAGAAAATAACAAGTGTTGGTGAGGATGTGGAGAAATTGGAACCCTTATGCACTGTTGGTAGAAATGTAAAATGGTGTAGCCAGTATGGAAAACAGTATGGGCTCCCTCAAAAACTTAAAAATAGAATTATCATATGATCCAGCAATTCCACTTCTAGGTATATACCCAAAAGAACTGAAAGCAGGGTCTTGAAAAGATATTTGTACATCCATGTTCACAGCAGCATTATTCACAATAACCAAAAGGTAAAAGCAACCCAGCATCCACTGATGAATGAATGGACCAACAAAATGTGGTATACACATGCAATGGAATATTATTCAGCATTAAAAAGGAAGGATATTCTGGCAGATGCTACACCATGGATGAACCCTGAGACATTCTGCTAAGTGAAATAAAGCCAGTTGCAAAAAAACAAATATTATATGATCCCACTTACGTGAGGCATCTAGAGCACTCAAATTCAGAGACAGAAAGAATGGTGGCTGCCAGGGGCTGGTAGAGAGGGGCATGGAAATGGGAAGTTGTTTTTTTTTTTCTTTTTTTTTGGAATTTGTTGTTTAATGGGTATGAAGTTTCAGGTTTGCAAGATGAAAAAGTTCTGGAGATTAGTTGCAAAACGATGTGAATGTACTTAATATTGCTGAACTGTATAATTAAAAATGGTTAAGATAGAAAATTTTTGGTTATGCATATTGTGCTACAATTAGAAAATTTTTAAATTAGATACAACCCACATAAACAAACAAAAGATTTTTTACAAGATGTGGCTAGGCGTAGTGGCATGTGCCTATAGTCCCAGCTACTGGGGAGGCTGTGGCAGGAGGATTGCTTGAGCCCAGGAGTTCAAGTATAGTCCGGGCAACACAGCAAAGACCTGTCTCTAAAAAATAAATAAATAAATAGCCAGCCACTGTGGCATGTGTAGCTCCCAGCTACTCAGGAGGCTGAGGCAGAATCACTTGAACCCAGGAGTTCAAGTATGTATATTGTGCTATGATTGTGCCTAAGAATAGCCACTGAACTCCAGTCTGGGCAACATAAGGAGACCCCATCCTTACAACAAATTAAATAAATAAATAAATAAAATTTTTAAACGTTTAAAAGAGGCATAATATTAAGCCCTGAATAATTCTAAAGTGCTCTAACAAACTTTAGTTAAGCTTTAAACAAATCATTTATCAAATGTTTAAAAGCTTCCTCAAAAATGTGAAGTTACACATCTAAAATATTAAGGAAGGAAAGACAATGTCTTATCAAGTTCACACAGCTGGTTCCAATCCTTTCATTAGTGGTATTCCTAAACCACCTCTAAATTACCTTCAAATCATTTACGCCCTATTGCAAGCTGCAATATTGGAGCACATTTCTCGGTAATGTGACTAGAGGGTATACTTTTACACTTGTGTGAGGGCTGAAAAACTCAAAAAAGGACAGTTCATTCTTATATTTTTTCAGAAATTACGTTATCTTTCAAAAACTGTATGACAGCATCAATAAACACAAAGATGACATCTATATTTATGTATCATACAATGGCAGGTAATAAGCCAACAGAATTTATATCAAATGATACATTTATTTTCAAAAACTACCATGAACATATGCCTTATCATTTCCCATAATTTTATGAGTATTTCAGCTCTTATTCTTATTTGTTTAAGTCCAAAGTCCTGGAATCTAGACAGGACTCTGCAATTAACTTCACTTGCAACCTTCAGAAAGTCATTTAACTGCATTGAAACTAGTTTTTTTACTTATAAAAGTTAAAGAGACTAGGTAAACCATGTCTTCTATGATGACATGATTTACTTGAATTTCTTCATATCTGGAACTGTGAACACTGCCTTATGTCACTGAGAAGACCTTCCCTGACTTTCATCATCACTTCTCTCCACATTGCTCACTACGATGTATTACTCTTCTTAGGTCATTTTTCATCAAAAACCTTCAGTGGTTCTCCACCGCCTTTAGTAGCAATCAATAACTTTTCACAACATCCACAGGTTTTTGTTTTAGAAACTTTTCTACAACATTTGACTGAACTATATTGTTGCAGGTAAAGTTAAATAAAATTAACATTTCAACAGTTTCTTACATAATTAGAAAGCAGATATTTTCCTCATTATAAGATACTAATCCCTAAAGAGCCCAGTACTGTTCCTATCATTTGCAGTGATATTTTTCATTTATTACTTATTAATGTTTCTATTAAGAACCCACCTTTATCCCTTCTTCACAGTATTAACCATTCCAGGTAGGAATGGAAGGACAGAGGACTTCAGCCAAGGGTAAGAAGGGCCTATAACAGAAATAAGAAGTAGTAACCTGACTTTCTGGGACCCCTGTAATGAAACTCCTCCTTCCCACACCCTCACTCCCATCCCAAGAAGACTTTCTTTTACAACTATAAAGAATGAGGGAGAATTTCACCTGCCCCCCTGGGTCTAAGTTTCATCATTTTTCCTATTCCTGAAAAAGGTCTACCTCTACCTTGTCAGTGGCAACAACTCATGTATACAACCTCACAACCTGAACTATCTATCTATCTATTATCTATCTCTTCAAAGCCTCAAGTCCTTAGCCTTCTGTCTACGAAGAATAAATATTTGTTGATCGATTCATTTAGGAAACGAAGCATCTTTTTATAAGCAGAATGAAGATTAATACATACCTCAGCCTGATATCGCCACTGTTCTCACAGAAGCCAAAAATGTACTCTAGTGTCTTGCTACTCAAAATGTGGTCCACAGAGGAGCACCATGGACATCACCTGGAAACTTGTTAGAAATTCAGACTCTCAGGCCTCTCCCCAGACCTCCTAAATCAGAATCTGCTTTTTTTTTTCACAAGGTCCCCAGGAGATCTGTATACACGTTCAAGCATAAGAAGCAAAGGTTTCCTGAGATGGTTGCTCTATTGCAACGCAAGCTCATCAGTTCTACTACAGCTTGGTAGTATATTGCCTGAGCTACATTTTACATCTTAAGATAATTTCCATAATCTAACCAAGATATTCATCTGGAAAATCTTGAAAGTCAATTTAATTTAGGAAAAATCTCACTCCACAATTCAATTCAATTTTCCAAAACTGGCAGGTAACATGAGACTTTTTTTCAATTCCTGCAACCATTCATTCAATAGCCACTTAATAAAAACTCATACTGTGTTAAAGAGACAGGGCAAGAACAGGAGACTGGATTCTGCTACTTAATAATGGTAAGAATGAAAAATCCCTTCTTAAGAGCCTCTACTGCCTTATCTGTCTACTGGAAATAAATAACAGTAATAGCTAGTACATTACAGTGCATACAGTACCACATACTACTTAAGGTACCATATATATTATTTATTATGTAATTTAATTCTCACAACAACTATCTGGTAGGTACTACAGTATTATCACTTTATTTTAAAGATGAGAAAATTGAGGCAAAGGGAAGTTAAGAAATTTGTCCAAAGTCACACAACTGATAAGTGACAGCTAGAACAGGAACTCAAAAGTCTGGCACCAGACCAGCCTGAGCAACATAGCAAGACCCTGTCTCTACAAAAAATAAAAAATTGGCTGGGTGTGGTGGTGCACACCTGCAGTCCCCAGCTACTCTCAGGAGGCTGAGGTGGCAGGATCCCTTGAGCCCAGAAATTCGAGGTCACAGTAAGCTATGATCACACCACTGTACTTTTTTGTCAGGACAAAAGAGCAAGAGACACCCTGCCCCCCCCCCAAAAAAAAAAAAAAGTATGGTGCCAGAGTCTGTGCTCTTAATCACAACACTGTAATGCCTCCTCTATAGTTATGTCTGCCCTGTTAGCTTCATAGAGTTGCTATGATGATCAAACAAGTTAATCTCACAAAATACTTTATAATTCATAAGATTTTACTATGAGCCTATGACTACAAGTTTTACCCTGAAAGTACATGTTTTAGAAATTCTTTGAGACAAGATATAAAAATCTCTTCAGATAGAAAAGTTTCACCAAGTTTCAGAATCTTAGATTTGCAGTGCAGAATTATTTAGGTTATTAAGTATGAAATGTCTGATTTCCTTAAGTACTAAGTTTGACAATTGATATCTCTGACATATCACTTTGACACTTCTTGTTTTATTTTTATTCTGAAGGTACATCCTTGCTCTTTCAGATTCATGGTGTGGCTTGTGATTACCTTTCAAATTTTTTTTTAGAGCAATTTTTGTGAAACCATGGATAAGTCGAAAATTCATGTTATTTTCAAATATGTGTTCTGTCGTGGAACCAATGCAGTGCAGAAAGCTTGAAATATCAACAAAGTGTTCAGGATGGATGTGGCTAATAAACACATAGTACATCATTGGTTTTATAAGTTCCATTCTGGTGATTTTAATCTTGAAAATGAGCCACGTGGGCAACCTAAGACCAAGGTGGATAATGATGAGCTAAAAGATGTAGTGGAATCGGATCCATCTGAACCTAGGCGTGAATTAGCAGCAAGGTTTGATGTTACTATTCCAACAATATTGGACCATTTGAAACAAATTGGCATGGTAAAGAAGCGGGACAGATGGGTACCGCATGAATTAAATGAGCGTCGGAAAAGAACTCATCTCGAAGCTTGCCTTTCTACGCTGTCATGACATAAAGGTGAACCATTTTTACACTGTACTATTACATGTGATGAAAAAGGATTCTTTTTGACAATCGTAAGTATTCAGCACAATGGCTGGATAAAGATGAAGTGCCGAAACACAGTCCAAAACCAAAGATTCATCAGAAGAAGTTAATGGTGGGCCGGGCGCGGTGGCTCACGCCTGTAATCCTAGCACTCTGGGAGGCCAAGGCGGGCGGATCGTTCTGAGCTCAGGAGTTCGAGACCAGCCTGAGCAAGAGCGAGACCCCGTCTCTACCAAAAATAGAAAGAAATTAATTGGACAGCTAAAATATATATATAGAAAAAATTAGCTGGGCATAGTGGTGCATGCCTGTAGTCCCAGCTACTCGGGAGGCTGAGACAGTAGGATTGCTTGAGCCCAGGAGTTTGAGGTTGCTGTGAGCTAGGCTGACGCCACGGCACTCACTCTAGCCAGGACAACGGATTGAGACTCAGTCTCAAAAAAAAAAAAAGAAGTTAATGGTGTCTGTCTGCTGTTCCAGCACTTGTATTCTCCACTACAGCTTCATGAAACCTGGTCAATCAATTACAGCAAATGTCTATTGCAATCAACTGGACGAAATGATGAGAATGATTGCAATTAAGCAGCTGAGATTAAGCAGCCGAGATTAAGCAGCTCAATAAAGACAGGCCAATCGTCTTCGAAGACAATGCTTAAACTACAGAAGCTGAACTTGGAAACTCTCTGTCATTTACTGTATTCACCAGACCTTGCACCAACCACCTACCACTTCTTCCAGGCTTTGGACCACTTCTTGCAAGTAAAAATAGTCAAGCCTCAACAAGCTGTGGAAAATGCCTTTCGTGATTTCATTGCCACTCGCCTTCCAGGATTCTTTGCCGCTGTCATAAACAAGCTACCATTAAGATGGCAAAACTGTGTTGATAGTTTAGGCACATACTTTGATTAACTGTACTGCTTCTTGTTTGAGATACATAATAAACTACACTTTTGGATTTGAAATCGGACATTTCATATTTAATGACATATCCGATAATAGTTCAACATGGGTTATACATTGTAGTATTTTAGGTTATGTTTAAGATTTCATATCCATTTTTTAATAAAAATTGACTTACAGCTTAGGCAGTTTTTTTGTATTTAGTTTAAAATGAATAAAGTCTACTGAGTTAAACTCTAAGAAATGTCAAAGCATCAGTCAAATTAGGTGAAAATTAATTTATTTTGGAAAACAAAAGCAGCCTGAGTCGTAATTGTTATTAAATTTACCTGACACTGAGAAACATGAACTTATCCTTCTCCTTTGCTATAGCTCTTTTTAAAAGCTAACGCTGCAGAATAGATGTCACATCTGATTCAATATAACTTTCTATACATGCAAAAGCATGTATATGCTTCGCAATTATCAAAAGGACAGTGAAAACTAGAAACACCCCAAAAGCCAATCTGTATAGGTTCTCTTGGATCCATCATACAATTATAGTCATCCCTTGGTATCCACAGGGGACTGGTCCCAGACAGGCACCCCGCCCCCCAGATCAAATTACAAAATCCAAGGATACTCAAGTCTCTTATATAAAATGGGATGGTATTTGCATATAACCTACACACATCCTCCCATATACTTTAAATCACCTCTAGATTACTTATAATACCTAATACAATGTAAATGTTATGTAAATAGTTGTTATACTGTATTGGTTTTTAAATGTGTAATCTTTCTTATTGTAGAATTATTTTTATTGGATTTTTTTTTGAATCCACAGTTCCAAAAAACCAATTTGATCCATGGTTGGTTGAATCTGCAGATATGGGACCCAAAGATAAGGAAGGCCAAATGTATACTCTAACAATTATACACTCTATTCATCCCACCAAATATGGAATTAACATATTATTAATACACTTCATCATAATTACCATAATGTCTAAAGCTACCACCATTACAACCAAATATTTTAAATTGCTCTTGCGCATTTCTTTATAAAGAAAGAAGCAGATTCTGTTTGCTATCTCCCATCTAATCTGTAAGATCCCTGAGAATAGGCATTTTGTCTAATTGATTTATATCATTAATACTCAGCACTATGCCTGACATAGAGTAGGTGCTCAAAATATATTCATTCTAAACTAAAGATATAAAGATTATCTAGTAATAACAGTATTTTAAAAAGAAAATAAGTATGAAATCTGTGAGAAACAATACACAATTGGGGTTTGTATTTATAGTCTGTTTTATATATCATTCTAAGACATGGGGACATATTTATTATTCATAATACTTTATATTCACTCCTAAAAATTTGTAGATTTTCAAGATAAAACATTCAAAGCCACAGAAAGATTTAATAAAACTATACTTAATAAAGCATAGTGCCAGTTACTATGCTAAATACTAGGAATCCCAAAACAAGGAAGACAGGCCCTGTCCTCATGGAGATCAGAAGCTAAGAGAGGTGCACACTTGTAAACAAATAACTATACCACGATTACAGTAATTTTACTTTGGTGTAACAAGTACAATAATAGAAGAATGCCCTACATCTAACCACATACAAAAATTAACTGAAAACAGATAAAAGACCTAAATGTAAGAACTAAAACTATAAGACTCTTAGAAGAAAACATAGGAATAACTCTTAGTGACCATGGGTCAGGCTTCTTAGATATAACACCAAAAGCAGTGCAGCCATAATAAATAAAATATATAAATTGGACTTCATAAAAATTTAAAACTTTTGTACTTCAAAGTACACCATCAAAAAAGTAACAAGACAACCCACAGAATGAGAAAAAATATTTTGAAATCATATATTTGATAGGGAACTTATGTCCAGAATATATTAATATATTGTAATTCAACAATTAAAAAATGAATAACCGAATTGAAACATGCACAAGAGATCTGAACAGGACATTCCTCCAAAGAAGATATATTAGTGACCAATAATCACATGAACAGATGTTCAACATCATTATTAGGAAAACACAAATCAAAACCACAATGAGATATCACTTCACAACTACTAGGATGGCTATCCTCAAAAAGATGGACAAAAAAGCTCATGAGGACGTGAAGAAATCCAACCTTCATATACTACTAGTGAGATTACTAGTACAGCTACTTCAAAAAACAGTTTTGCAGTTTCTCAAAATATTAAACAGAGTCACCATATGACCCAGCAATTCCAATTCTAGATATATACCCCCTTAAAAAGTATACATCCATATACAAGAATTTGTGCATAAATGCTCATAGCAGCATTATTCATAGCAGTCAAAAAGCAAAAGCAATACAAATGTCTATCAACTGATGAATGGACAGATAAGCATCCATACAATGGAATATTATTTGGCAATAAAAAGGAATTAAGGACTCATGTGGCACAGCATGGATGAAACTTAAAAACATAATGCAAAGTGAAAGAAGCCAGATACAAAAGACCATTGAAATGAAATGTCCACAATAGGGAAATTCATAAAGAGAGAAAGTAGATTGGTGACTGCCAGGAATTGGAGGTGGGGTAGTAGGGGGAGAATAGGGAGTGAAAGCTAAAGGGTGCAGGGTTTCTTTTTAGGGAATGAAAATGTTTTAAAATTAGATAGTGATGATTACACAACACAGTGAATATACTAAACACCACTGAATTGTACACTTGAAAATGGTGAATTTTAGGATATGTGAATTTTATTTCAAGAATGCTGTTATAAAAAATATAAAATAGAGAAATATAACAAATACAGAAATAGCACAAAGAAGGAGGTATTCAACTCTACTTTTGTGAGTCAATGAAGGTTTTCACAAAGAGAAAATGCTCTCTTTTCACAGGGAAAAAAGCTAGATTTTGAAAAATGAAAAGGTTTTCCTTGACAGACATAGCTCTGCCACAAGGTACCCTACAAGGTTCACTGCTTTCCTAGACTGCCATGGGAATGGAGTTGTACTAAGCATTGGAAAGCATTCAGACAGAAAAGAAAAGCACGTTGAAATGCATGAAACAGTCATAATCAAAGACTGTTCATATTAATAGTTTGCAGGGGTAGAACCTGAGGAAAATGTAGGAAAGAGGCAAGAGATGACCCTGAGAAGCAGGATAGGTCACAGCCAGTAGTAAAGTAGGGCATAATGGTTAATAAGCATGTGGACTCTAGAGTAGATTCCCTACATCTGAAACCTGGCTCTGCACTTACTGCTGGGTGGCCTTGGAGAACTTTCTCAGCACTCTATCAGCTTTCTTATCTGCCAAAAGGGAATAATAGTACCATCACTTCATAGGGGTACTGGGAGAACTAAATGAGTTAATTCATCTTAAATGCTTAGAAAATTACTGCACAAAGTTGGTGTCCACTCTCAGGACTATTGTTTGGAACTAGATTTGAGTATATGCTACTTCTTTATCATAATTCAAACAAAAGATACAGACACAGAACTGTGGTTTAACAGTAAATTCCTGACTTGTTGGAGCACCACTTTTTATGACAGTAAAAACCAAGACCATGCCACTAACTTCTTGATTTAATAAAAAAACATTTAATCCCTATTTACAGTGTACAAGGCATTGTGGCATACAAAAGTGAATAAAGACTTCCTGATTCCAATACAGATCAGTAGTGAAATAGCAAAATTACATTCCAACAGCTGCCTGGTAGGCTATGTGAATCAACTTGGTGGTCTTGGTCTCATTTCAAATTCACAATTAGCTGCACTTTCAGCACTCAGCAACAAACAGTATGAACAAAATGTCTTTCCAAATAAGGATCAAGGTCTATAGACAAATTTTAAAGTCAGCTCTGTTGGTGCTACTTTCATACGTATGTATGCCATTCCATCAATTTGGTACTTTGAAAAAATAAAATGTATTCAAATACAAATTTTACAGTCATGTTAACAGGAGAGTACCTAATTCCTCTAAAAAAATTATATCAATTTTGGTAAATATTCATGATTTTAAAAGCACTTCTTTGAATTATAAGACTAAGCATTAAGACATGGTTTTCAAGGCTGGGTGCATTAGTCCATGCCTGTAATCCCTGCACTTTGGGAGGCCAAGCCGGGAGGATCGCTTGATGCCAAGAGTCCAAGACAAGCCTGGCCAGCACAGCAAGACCCCATCTCTACAAAAAATAAAAACGAAAAAATTAGCCAGGCATAGTGGCACATGCCTTTAGTCCTAGCTACTCAGGAGGCTGAGGCAGGAAGATCGCTTGAGCCCAGGAGTTCCAGGCTACAGTGGGCTATGATCATGCCATAGCATCCCAATCTGGGTGACAGAGACCCTGTTTCTTAAAAAAAAAAAATCTTTTTCAAGACTAACATATGCAAATCTGTTACTTTCTACTTTTACACATGTAAACAGGAGTGAAAGATCAAGGGAGCTGTATTACTTTCGAAGACTGTGTTTATATCTAAAAAGCTGATGTGTCTGTTTCTGTGGCTGACTTTGTTAACATTTAAATGAGTCATAAAATAATTATGCAAGTCTCATTCTTAAGAATATTTTCTAGTTGGGAAGGCAGAAAACAAAATGAGATCAATAAATCAAGCAGCCCAAAATAAATTTAAGAAATAATAAATTGAGAGTAAGAAATAGGGAGAAAATGTTATACTAATTCAGTTTAATAAAAAAAGAAAAGCTTTAAACTAAAATGAAACATGAGTGAAACAGCAAAGAGGTGATGTATATGTAGGAAGACATAAGGAACTGAAACAGGAAAAGAAAATGAAAGTGAAAGACAAAAAAAGAGGAGGAATTCCATTACTTTATAGGAAGTACTGATGGTAGCAAACATCTTTGGGTAAAAGAAAAAAAAGTTTTGAGATAATATTAGATATGCCAATGGATTTTTGGAGAAATAAACAAGGGTACTGTGACTATGGAAGAAAGTATATGGCTATAAAAAATGATAAAGGATACAAGGGAGAACATGATAACATTTTTTCATGACTATAAGAGTAGTAGTCAATTAAAAAGGAGATCCAGGCCAGGCACAGTGGCTTACACCTGTAATCCTAGCAATTTGGGATGCTGAGGCTGGTGGATTGCTTAAGGTCAGGAGTTTGAGAGCAGCCTGACCCTGTCTCTATAAAACACAAAAAAATTAGCCAGGCACAGTAGCATAACCTGTAGTCTCAGCTACTCAGAAGGCCGAGGCAGGAGGATCGCTTGAGCCCAGGAGTTTGAGGTTGCAGTGAGCTATGATGACACCACTGCACTCTCGTCTAGGCAACAGAGACCCAGTCTTGGGGAAAAAAAGGAGATCCAAATTTTCATAGAAGAGGGAGCATAAAAAGGTTTGATTAAAATATTTTAAAATGAAATTTAAATTTTTAGGTCCGAGCTTATTTAATCTTTAACAAAACTTAAGTCATAATTGCTACAAATCTCAGAATAGAGTAAATGTTAGAATCCACAAAGAATGAATCAGGTATTATTTTGTGGGAAGTGTGGAGTAATTTTTCCAACTAAAATTTATGATAATATGGAATCCTGGACTTTACAGGCTTGACTTTAGCAGGATTATCATTTAGCGGGCTGTTCTCACCACAAATATTCAAGGCCTTTCCTAAATTTTTTCAAAGACTCTTAATCCTATGATATTGAATCCATTTATCACTCTCGTCAATGTTCTCTTCCTCAATTAGGAACTGGTCTAACTCAACCAGATCCTCATTTGACAATAGCTTTGGGTGGTGTGGAGAACTTCTTTAATATTTCCATAGACTTAATAAAATTTTACATCTGCAAGTAAAATTTTACAATTCATTGTATATACATTATATTGACAGATGTTTACCAGAGTTTAATGCTGAATACTTGGATGCTAAAACAACTGGTAATGGAGGAAACTACGATCATACAGTCAGATAAAAAGTATCCCCATCTTCTTCATTGCACTTAAAGTATGTGTTGTATTATCTGCATAAATTAGTCCATTGTCCTCAAAATACCCTAATTACTGACAATAAAGAAAATAGTCCACACTAGCAGTGTCCATTGACATAGCAGGTAGATGCACAAAACGTTTGCTTAAGAAAATAAAAACCACTGCTCAGAACAGAAAGGACCCTTGAAAGGATACAAAAGCCCACCTGACAACGTTTTTTTAATGCAGAGCTTAAAAAAAGACTGCAGCCTTTTGACAAGGGAACCATGGTGGGACCAACCTGGAAATGTGAGGGTGGAGTACTGGCTCCTGAGTTTCTAAAGGACAACTGTGACGAGATCAAAAGCTAGCTTTGATTCAATAAAATGTTTAGGGAGAAGAGAATAACCATGACCACAGCCAAAGATGGTCATTCTTCCATGCAACAAACATTTCTTGAATACCTACTGTGTGCCTGGTATATATCAAGCCACTGGGGATACAGTAGTAAAGGAGACAATGTAACTGCTCTCATGGAACTTACGTTTTTATGAGAAAGACAATAAAACAATAAAAAAAATGTTAGATAATGACTAAGTACCATAAAGCAACGACAGGAAAATCACTGGGATGGGGATTGCGGGGTGGGAAGAGCTTATATAAGGTGGTCAGCAAAGGTAACGTTTGATTAAAGATCCAAATGAAATAAGGGTGTCACGTGAAGCTCTGAGTATTATTCTATGTGGAGAAAAGAGTAAATGCAAAGTCTTCATGTAGGAAAAAGAATAGAGTTATTCAAAGAAAATCAGAAAGGTCAGTGTGGCTGAAGAGGAGTGAGTGAATCAGGGGGTGGGAGGGGATGAAGTCAACGAGATATGCAGAGGCCAAGGCAAGGAACTTGGATTTCTTAACAGTGTGATAGGAATAAAGTGGAGGTTTAAAGCAAGGAAGTGACAATATATGATGTGCATTTTTAAAAGTTTGGATTACACTGATGATCAGGGAAATCTTATTTGACCTTAAAAACTTAAATCTTAAATTATTAAAAGCCCATCCTTAAAATTCCTATACAGGAATCTGTTACTTATCTAAAAAGCTTTAAATAAGAAATTTTAAATATATTTGTTATAATATTATCGAATCATAAAAGAATATAAAGAATTTGTCCTACATTATTCTTCAAATAAAAATACTAATTATTCCAGCATTAATCTCGGCCTCACTAGTTCCAATTTGTAGAAGACATTATTTATAAAAGATTCTTTATCTCCTTCCACTGTAGACAGGAGACAGTTGGAAAAAAAAAAAAATGGATTCTTGCCAAAATACTTCTACTGCCCCCTAGTGTTCATTTTAAAGAATGAAGACCTTCACACGGCAGTTTGGAAATGCTAAGCGACATTGCTGAATTTTGGAATAGAGCTTCTAGCATCCTCTGCTGACAGAATCTTGTAGGTGTAATTAAATTGCTCTGTTTCAAAGGGCATTAATTCTCCTCTGAAGTAAAAAATCATTAAGCTTCCTCATACTATTCTTTAAAACTTTTCTTCCCAATCAGCTTCAATTAAATTAAAATTGGCCATTAATCAAATATTGGTAATGGTGATGAAAACAATAACAAAACTCAGCAATTCTGGGTGTTTAGTATATGTCCTACATTGCCGAGTTTATGGGAATCATCTCATTCTCATTATCAACTTCTGAAAACTAAAAGGAAGTTTTTTCCACTTTTAATTCTTCAAACTTTCTCTGCATATGAGGGAAAAGAGACTGACTGATACAGGTGGTTGGCAACGACTAAGGCCATGGGGATGAGAAGCCTCAGACCAGAAGACAGAGAAGCACAGTGGTGGCCCAAACTTGGACTCTCCACCACAGAACGTGCCAGCCAGGGAGTCAGACAAAGTTCATGGAAAACAGGTGCTCACAACTAAAAACTCACTGTTACATCCAGCCCTTAGTTACAGTCATAAAAATACAACTTTCAATTTTCTGTAGTAATGGAAAACACGATAGCAAGAATAATGAAATCCTTAATAATCCCAAAGTCTCTGTTTAATTATGAGTTACAATCTTTTTTATCTTAAAAGAGGAGAGAGAGAGAGAAAAAAAAAATCATGCACAATAGGAATGGTTTAGGAGTCCACTTGCTGAAGGCTTCTTGGGCATGGCTCCAGGCAAAAAAATTTTTTTATAAAAAAAATAAAAAAAATAAAACAAAGACAGAAAAAATGAATCGTTTAAAAAATGATTTTTCCCCTTTTTTCTCTGATCCTTCTGACCTGGATTTTTGTTTACTTATTTAGTTTCAAGAAAAATAACCAAAAACCTTCAAATTCTATTTGAAAGATTTTATTACCATTGTAGACAAGTAAAATAAAGTCAGAATGAATAAAAAGCAAGTTTGCCATCAAAAGAAATTATGATATACATTAACATTTCCAATCCAGTGACTTCAGCAATAATACTATATCCAACTACTAACCAGTAATTGAAGTAAAATATACATTAAAAAAAATTAAAGTTGGGCAGTGTAATTTATAATGTACCTACTAATATGTACTCTGGTTATTTTCTTTCTAATTCTAGAGCTACCGAAAATTCATTTAAGAAGTGTTGTGACTAGGAGGGGGTACAAGGAACCATATGGGTGATAGAAATGTCCTGTATCTTCTTTAGCATGGTGGTTACACACAGCGTATACAACTGTCGAAACTCATCAAACTGAACTCTTGAGATCTGTGCACATTATTATATTAAATTACACCTCAAAAAAAAAATCACACTTTTAAAAAAGTATTTAAGGAGAGAAAACTACAACTTTTTTCTTACTCGTCTGCCAGGTAGGTTCACAGCAGTTATAATCTATACAATTAAATTAATTAATTAATCTCCTACCTTG
This sequence comes from Indri indri, assembly GCA_004363605.1. Taxonomy (NCBI): domain Eukaryota; kingdom Metazoa; phylum Chordata; class Mammalia; order Primates; family Indriidae; genus Indri; species Indri indri. Next base: position 14,921 of record RJWJ010010355.1, read on the forward strand.
TGGCAGCTCTTATAATTATTAAACTATTAAGTAACTAAATTGTAAGATTAGGGCAAGGTATATATAATAGTTCCTACAGAAACAGATGTTTACTTACACTTCTATGCTTACATTTCTTTTGTTCACTCCTCTATCATTACTTCCATTTTCCATGTAAAAACTAAAGACTGATGTGTCATAAAGAAAAAACAAACTCAAATGTCATAAAATGAACTTTTCAATTATAAAAACCAAAAATGTTCACTTCCACTTGACAAATATTTACTCTGTACATACTATATATAAGGCATAGCTACAGAGGCTATAGGAATTTTTTTAAGTTACCATAACTTTTTACATGCAACCCTCTATACTTGAGGTAATTACACACGCAAAAGGGAAGCAAAGGAGTTAAGACAAGCACACAAATAATGATTAAACAAGGAAAACAGTTTAAGTTTGCTACGGAATGCAGAAACCAAGCCTGGGAAGTAGCACACGCGGCTGGCATCTGGAGAGGTTGCTTGGAAGAAATCACATTTGAAATGGTCCCTAAAGGCTGGACAGAATTTTAACAAGCAGAAACTGAAGAATGGGAAAGTAGCATTAAAGTTTTGATTGGAATCAACTCAAAACTAGCAGACTTCAAGACAGCACAGTGGCCGGCACCTGTAGTCCCAGCTGAGGCAGAAGGATCACTTGCACCCAGGAGTTCCAGACCAGCCTGGGCAACTAGTGAGACCTTGTCTCTATTTAAAAAAACAAAAAACAAAACAAAACAAAAAAAACAGCAGACTCCTTTGCCAGAGAAAATTAATGGGCAAAATAGGGATTGGTGATGTCTGATACATTTATGAATCAAGTCTTCTGTATATAAGCCTATTCTGATAAAAGATTAGGCATATCCTTGAAAAAATATTTTTTTTCTTTTTTGAGACAGAGTCTCACTCTTTTTGCCCGGGCTAGAGTGCCGTGGTGTCAGCCTAGCTCACAGCAACCTCAAACTCCTGGGCTCAAGCAATCCTTCTGTCTCAGCCTCCTGAGTAGCTGGGACTACAGGCATGCGCCACCATGCCCGGCTAATTTTTTCTATGTATTTTTAGTTGTCCAATTAATTTCTTTCTAATTTTAGTAGAGACGGGGTCTCACTCTTGCTCAGGCTGGTCTCGAACTCCTGAGCTCAAGCAATCTGCCCGCCTCGGCCTCCCAGAGTGCTAAAAAAAATATTCTGAATTACTGACAGAATCCATGCTAACTGGGAAATGAATTACATGTTAGTTGTGGAAAATAATTAGAGGAAGGGGTGAGTGATTAAAACTTCCTCTAAAACAATGTTAATCCACGAATCCAATTGAGGGAAAATTGCTTATTTTGTTTACAGCTATACTTTGCTTCACTAAAAAGGTACAGTCTCTAAAGTGAAGGATTAAAAATACACTTTCTCTGTTAAGATTTCTTACTCAGAGATCTAAAGATTCTCTTACTGAGAATTCTTCTGTAAAGTAAAAAAAAAAAGTCAGTTCCTATACCTTCATTTCTCTTATGAATGTTTCCACGAGTCTCTATATAAATGAACTTGACATTTGACAGATACATAGTCAAGCTTGACTAAAATCTTAGCTGAGGCTAGGTTTATGGAATCTTTCCTTAATAAAATGAACCAAAAAAGATTACACCTCATTTCTGAAGAAAAACAATAGATAAACAGCAGAATCAGACAGACACAAAAGAATTCAAATGAAATTCATGCATGTAATATAGTAATCAAATCATAAGAGTTTAAAGATTGCATCAGTATCCATAAACTTTATGGTTTTTGTTCCTTTGGAGAAAGGTAGCTAATGTTCATAATGCATGAAATAAAATCAAATACACAGAATATATATACATGTCATATAATGTTAAAGGACTATTTACAAGGCTAAAAAGAACAAAAAGACCCGAAGTAAATAAATAAATAACTTGTTATGGCTATAACTGAAAGCAACAAACATTGAGTATAAATATACGCTGACTGCATAGTTGCTATGTGTCCCCATTATCCATCCTTCGTATTGGCAGCATTAAATTTTAGCTGGATTCCTGGCTTCCATAAAGAAATACTATACTTCTCAAATGAAACAAGATATAAAGTTCAGAATGAGTAGTCAGATTTAAGTCAGCAAATAAACTAAGTTGGGCTAATATTTTAATCCCTGTGGGGGAAAAAATTGAGAAATATTTGCTGATTTAGTGGTTCTTAGTTATTCAAATTATTTTAGGTATTGAAAAGCTTTATAGGATTCTTTATATTCAGGCACATCTCTCCTTAACTTTACTCCTAATTCTTTGTTGTTATTCCTGTTATGAAAAAGGTATCCCTTTTTCATTTTTCAATCCTTTAAACTGGACACTATTAATCTGTTATAACAGTTTTGATTAGTCCCTTTTAAGGTAAGGTCATATCAACTACAATATTCTCACCTCTTCCTTACTATGTAGTCTTGATCATTTCAGTTTGATTTAATTGGCAAAATGTCTGGAATAATATTAACTAATAACATGACAGATACCATCTTTATTTCATTCCTGATTTTAAAGAGAACATCTCTATTGCTTCTTAATTATGTATAACACTGACTCTTGGTATGAAGCATGAATGAATTATTTAACATGGCGTGAAAGTTTCATTTTTAAATGTTTTTATTAGAAATTGTTAAATTGTGTTCAATTTCTCTTTTGCTGTCTATTAAAATAAATGACCTTAATGATAATAGCTAACATTAATTGAGCACTTTCAATACCAAGCACATTCATTCATTTAATCTATCCACACAACTTGAGTTGAGAATTTTATGAGCCTCATTTTACAGAGGAGAAAAGACAGACACAGAGAGGTTAAATAATTTGCCAAATATCACACAGCCTTAAATTGAAAGAGCCCAATCTGACTCTAGAACCCCCTCTCTTAATCACTATTCTATATTGCCTCCTTGTATCTACATCTTGCTACTTTTTTTAGCCTGGATTTTTATTACAGTAATTCAGTCAAGAGTGGAAGCTCAAAGACTACAGCGGCTACTGACATTGAAGTGATATTAGATTAGACTAAGGCAGTAGTAATGGAGACAAAGAGAAGTGCAGAGATCTGGTATATGCTTTGAAGACAGCCAACAAGACTTACTAATGGATCAGAGACTGGATGTGAGGTACGAGGGAAAGAGGAATGATGGCGACTAGGTTTTGTGGCTTACCCATAACAAGTATTTAGAAACTGTTTCTCATGTTTTATGTTAACTTTTATTTATGTTCCTTGGTTTTCCTTTTTCCCTTTATTCTTCCTAATTTATGCTTTCTTATGGCATTTCACTTCCTTAGATCCTTTTTTGAGATAAGGTAAGACATCAATAAATAAGTTTATTTACTAGTACTTAGGACTTATTCTATATTCATGTTTGATACTGGTCTCCTTGGGTTTCTTTCTCTATTTCTTCTAGGTTTTGAACTGAGGTCATAACTGCTTTATAATGAAGGACTATTAACTGTTTGTAATCCCATTAATTTTTTCTAATTATGGGCACAGCTATGATCAATGTGGAAGCTGGAAAAGTATAAAAAAGTATAAGGCAGAAATAAACAATATCTTCACTCCCACAATCCAGAAGCAAGCAATGGAAGTACTTTGTTCCACATGTATGCATCATTTAAATTGTTGAAATCATACTGTTTAGTTTTACATCCTTTCCCAGTGCTACCGAAAATTCTTATTAAAGATGTTTAGTGACTTTATTAAAGATGTTTAGTGACTGCATAATATTTTATATGACTACACCACAATTTGTCCTTCTCCTTATTATTAGGTATTTATATTATTTCTAATCATTCTAATGTTTTATATATGTTTGTTATTTTCAATTTTGAGACATGGAACCCTTCCATTAAGAGAAAGCTGTGAGGAACCCTAATATGAAACACAGTTGATCTAGTTAAAAACTGATAGGAGGGACCCAATCCCGCCACACTATACCACACCCCCAACAGTGCTGCTTGGAAGAGATTCTGAAAACCACTATTATAAGTAGTACTATGATAATCATCTTTGCACATAAAGCTTTTATCCAAATCTTTTATTATTTCCTTAGGAGAGAATCCGAGAAGGAATATTATTGACTTTAAAGGAAATTAACATTTTTAAGGCTCTTGATACTCACTAATACAGTTTCAACAATAAAAATAATAACTGCCAGAGCTACAGACTTTATTCCTAGAAATCTATATGTTCATAGCCCTTCAGAGAATATGATGATATTTAATAGGTGTAATTAATTCAGGCGCTAAAAGGATATAAAAGTGAGTAAGATTCAAAAAACCAGGTGCTTACAGCGTCTCCCATGTCATCTTCGAAGCAATTAAACACTAACAGTTCTAGAGACACCAATCTTCACATATTATGGAAGAAATAGTTTTTCAAAGAATAATGATCAAAATAAATGTGAACTCTCAGCTATCTGAGAGAAAGAATGTTTTCATAAAGTTTTATATGAAAACTTCAAACTGGCTTCCCTATCCTAGAAAAACAAGGCAGCAATTTCATAACCTCCTTTTTAAAGAAACAATATTTTGTAAGCAATATCCCATATCCCTAAGTATCTGCTTGAGCCCAGGAGCTGGAGGTTGCAGTGAGCTGTGATGATGCCATTGTATTCTAGCCCTGGTGACAGAGCAAGACTTTGTCTCAAAAAAAAAAAAAAAAAAAAAAGAAAGAAAGAGAAGAAACACTGGGTTAAAGAAAGGTTATTTTAAAGAATATTATCCCATTAATTTCAATAATATTTTCTGAAATATTTAGCCACTCATGATGTGACCTTGGCAGTTTTTCTATTAAGTAGAATGTCTTTCTAAAAAGCCACAGTGCTTTACAAGTCTCTGAGCAACGAAAAACTCAAATTGCATTCAGAAATTGCCAGAGAGTGCCCTGCCTGCTGCGTGGTTTGTTTTCTCTCATTTAGGGGATGAATACTATTATTTGCAATGTGACTTGTGTTACAGATAGTTTAATCTTGCAGCAGTGAGGAAAAGCGATTGAAACAGAAAATCCTGGAGGGAAAGAGAGCAGCTAAGTGGCTACAGCAAAAGTTTAAGTGGGAGAAAGTAAAAGCCTGAGTTGGATTTTAGATGTGTTGAATTTAGAATATTCTTGGAGCTTAAATTTGTACATGTTTCGTGAGTGATTAGAAAGTTGGATATGAAGTTAAAATAAGATGAAGCAATGCCTCCAGTTGCCCTGAGTGAACAAGAGTCATGAGGGAAGAAGATGTAAGAAACCCAACCCAGGCCAAATGTCAAACGATAAAGTAAGCAAGAACAGATCCTTAGAGAATGCCTATGACTGATGCAATGCAGGGAAATTTGAAGTAGTAAAAAAGTCTGTAGCAGTAATATAAGCACTGCCAGAGCAGGAGTCTGTCTGCTTTATCCATCACTGAATCCCCAATACCTAGAAAGTACCTGACTCATAAGAGGTGTTCAGTAACTATCTATTGAATAAACAGTCCAAGACATAGGCAGCAAACCAAGAGCACAAAGAAATGGCAAAGGAAGAGTTTCAAAGAAGATGTCAACAGTCTCCAATATTGCAGAGGTTGTAGAATGAGGCCTGAAGAAAGGTCTCTGAATTTGCACATTTGGATTGGTGACTGGGGAGCTCCGTGAGAAGAGTTTCAGTGAAACAGTAAGGGCAGAAGCTGACAAAAAATATTTAAGGAGAAAACGTGGTGATGAAGTAGCAGTGGCAAATACAGATACTTCTACTGAGACCCTGGACAATAAGGAAGAGGAGTGGGTTGGACAGTAGCTTGGAGGGAAAACTGAGTTACAGGAAGATTGTGGTATGTTTGCAAGCTTTGAGCCAAGAGCAAATACAAAGTAAAAAAGGCTGAAAGCAAAAAATGAATTAAAAGATACAAAAAATTAATAATGATGGATCCAAATACGAGAGATAAAAGGAGAAGAAATCAAGAGAACCTACAGAATGGTTAAACCTTGGTAAGTAAATGAGACAACTCTGATGTATCCCAAATTGTAAAACTATAACTAGCATTCTGATATCAATCCCTAGTAATTTTGCTTAGCATTACCTCAAACTATATTTCCTAAAGGAAATAAATTCAGTTTCTCCATCAACAAGAGAAGAATTACTAGACCTTAAGTCTTACCAAAAAAATAAAATTCTTTAAAGGTCAGAAATATTGAATTCAATGTTGAAAGAAGGGCCTCAAAGACTGCTATGCAAATTACCTAAAAGGAAGCATGATAACTTGTCCACCTATACCATTCAATAACATTCAGGTTCAAGACATTAATCAGTAGACTTCCTTTGCCAATTATCCCTGATCTATTATTGTTTGATCTAGAAAGCTGCCAACATCTCCCATACCTGAATCAACATGAGAACACAACAAAGCAGAAAAGTTGTGTTCTCACTCAAAACCTAAAAAACAACCTGAGGTTGCCATTCATCTAGTATCAAACCACACAGTATGAAAATTGAAGGCCTTCATTCAAAGCCAATATAATTTATATAGTTAATTATAATTTACAATTCAGTGGAAGGCCATTGCAAAGTTACATAAACATTTCCAAAATTCTAAGCTGTTTCACCCACCATCTTGCCCCAACCTTAGAAATACTGGTTGTGCTGTAAGTCAGAAAGAGAACTAGAAGGAGACATGGAAAAGAAATAGGGATCCACTCCTATTTTGTCTTCCTCCTAAAGGTTTCAGAGATAACCCACCAGCAATGCTACAAAGCTTTATGTTATCAATTAGTGCACACTTTTAAAACTAAGGCGGTTGTTGACAAATATCACTAACAGCTTTGCCTTGACCTCCATATAATTTTAGCAGCATTTTCTTTTTTACCATGTTTATAAAAGAAAAGGTACAACCACAAAAACACTTAAAAATTTGCATCCAAAAGAACCAGTGCATATCATCCTATAAAAACCAGAAAACTGTTAGTCAGTCTCCTGATACACTTTAATTCCATCTGTGAGAGGCTTAAGCTTCCAAGTGGGCTTCTGAACCTCTCATCCAATCATGCTGTAACTTCTCTGCCTAGCTGCATTTTGGGTTTACTCATGTAACAGTTCCAAGTCAAACATTTGATCTTCCTTACCAATTCGCTGTTCTAACCATGCTGATTTTACCATCATCCTAATCTAATCTTGTACATTGTGCCTTTGTTACTTCCATTCACTCTTCCTAGACATTATATGACCTACGACCACCATATCCATCAAAATATAACCCTCAAAAATAAAATACCTAGGAATATTTTTCTATATCTGTGAAAAATATTATTGGTATTTTAATAGGGATTGTATTGAATCTATAGATCACTTTGGGTAGTATAGACATTTCAACAATGTTGATTCTGCCAATCCATGAGCATGGTATGGTTTTCCATCTGTTTATGTCCTCTGCTATTTCCTTCCTCAGTGTTTTGTAGTTTTCCCTGTAGAGGTCTTTCACCTCCTTAGTTAAATATATTCCTAGGCCGTGCCCCGTGGCTCACGCCTGTAATCCTAGCCCTCTGAGAGGCCGAGGCGGGTGGATTGCTCAAGGTCAGGAGTTCAAGACCAGCCTGAGCAAGAGCAAGACCCCGTCTCTACCAAAAATAGAAAGAAATTATTTGGACAACTAAAAATCTATATAGAAAAAATTAGCCGGGCATGGTGGCGCATGCCTGTAGTCCCAGCTACTCGGGAGGCTGAGACAGTAGGATTGCTTGAGCCCAGGAGTTTGAGGTTCCTGTAAGCTAGGCTGACGCCACGGCACTCTACTCCAGGCAACAGAGTGAGACTCTGTCTCAAAAAAAAAAAAAAAAAAAAAAAAATATTCCTAGGTATTTTATTTTCTTTGTCGCTATTGTGAAAGGTATTGAGTCTTTGATTTGGTTCTCAGTTTGACTACTGTTGGTGTATATGAATGCTACTGATTTGTGCACATTGATTTTGTAACCTGAGACTTTGCTGAATTTATCAATTCCAGTAGTTTCATGGCAGAATCTTTGGGGTTTTCTAGATATAAGATCATATCATCAGCAAAGAGCCATAGTTTGACCTCTTCTAGCCCCATGTGGATGCCCTTGATTTCCTTCTCTTGTCTGATTGCTCTGGCTAGGACTTCTAGCACTATATTGAATAGAAGTGGTGACAGAGGGCTACCTTGTCTGGTTCCAGTCCTAAGCATTTGTACCCCTAAATAAGACCCCCAAATAGCCAAAGCAATCCTGAGCAAAAAGAATAACACTGAAGGCATCATACTACCTGACTTCGAAATATACTGCAAATCTATAACAACCACACGGCATGGTACTAGCATTAAAGCAGACACTTAAACCAATGGAACAGAATAGAAAACTCAGAAATAAATCCACATATTTACAGCCAACTGATGTTTGACAAAGGCACCAAGAACATACATTAGGGAAAGGACAGTCTCTTCAATAATGGTGCTGGGAAAACTGGACATCCATATGCAGAAGAAAGAAACCAGACATCTATCTCTCACCATAGACAAAAATCAACTTAAAATGGATTAAAGACCTAACTGCAAGACCCAAAACTGAGATTACTAGAAGAAAACAGAGGAAACACTTTAGGACACTGGTCTGGACAAAGATTTTATGGATAAGACCTCAAAAGCAAAGACAACAAAAGCAAAAATAGACAAATGGGATTACATCAAACTAAAAAGCTGCAAAGAAAAGGAAACAATCAACAAAGTGAAAAGACAACCTACAGAATGGGAGAAAATATTTACAAACTATTCCTCCAAGGGATTCATATCCAGATATACTAGCAAATCAAATAACTCAACAGCAAAAAAAACCGCACAAATAATCCAATTTTTAAAAATAATCTGAATAGACATTTCTCAAAATATGACATACAAATGGCCAACAAGGCATATAAACTCAACATCACTAATCATCTGGGAAATGCAAATCAAAATCAAAACAAGATACTATTCCACCTCATTTACAATGGCTTATTTTTAAAAAGACATAAAATTTAACAAATGCTGGTGACGATGCAGAGAAAAAGGAACTCTTATACCTTCTTAGTAGGAATATAAATTAGCATAGCCATTATGGAAAACAGTATGGAGGTTCCTCAAAAAACTAAATAGAACTACCATATGATCCAGCAGTTCTGCTACTGAGTATATATACAAAATAAAGAAAATCAATATATTGAAGAGATATCTATTACACATTACCAGGTTTATTGCAGCACATTCACAATAGCCTAAATATGGGATCAACCTAAGTGTCCCTCAGTGGATGAATAGATAAAGAAAATGTGGTGTGTATATATACATATATATATATACACACACACACACACACACACACACACACACAAAGGAATGTTAGCCATAAAAAAGAATAAAATGTTATCATTTGCAGCAAGTGCAGGTCATTATGGTAAATGAAATAAGTTAAGCACAAAAAGACAAATATTGCATGTTCTCTCACTCATATGTAGGAGGTAAAAAAGTGGATCTCATGAAGACAGAGATTGGTAGTTACCAGAGGCTGGGAAGGGTAGGGGACCAAGGGAGATAAAAAGACCTTGATTAATATGTCCAAATATACAGTTAAGTAGAAGAAATAAGACCTAATGTTCCATAGATCAGTAGGGTGACTATAGTTGATAATTCATTGTACATTTCAAAATAGCTAGCATAATTCACGTTCCTAGCATAGAGACAAACATTTAAGGTGATAGATAACCTAATTATTCTAATTTGATCTTTATACATTATATGAATATATCAAAACTATCACAAGTACCCAAAATATATTTACATATTTTACATATCAATTTAAAAAAACACTAAAAATACAACTATCATATGGTCCACCAATCCCACTACTGGGTATATATCCAAAAGAAAGGAAATTAGGTAGCGCTTGGTGGCTCATGCCTGTATTCCTAGCACTCTGAGAGGTTGAGGGGGGAGGATTGCTTGAGGCCGGGAGTTTAACACCAGCCAGAGCAAGCGCAAGACCCGGTCTCTACAAAAATAGAAAAAAAATTAACCAGGTGTGTGGTGCATGCCTGTAGTCCTAGCTACTTGGAAGGCTGAGGCAGGCAGATTGCTTGAGCCCAGGAGTTTGAGGTTGTAGTGGGCTATGATGACGCAAGTGCACTCTAGCCTGAGTGACAGAGCGAGACTGCCTCAAACAAAAAAAAAAATTAGGCCGGGCGCGGTGGCTCACGCCTGTAATCCTAGCACTCTGGGAGGCCGAGGCGGGCAGATCGTCCCAAGCTCAGGAGTTCGAGACCAGCCTGAGCAAGAGCGAGACCCCGTCTCTACCAAAAATAGAAAGAAATTATAATTGGACAGCTAAAAATATATATAGAAAAAATTAGCCGGGCATGGTGGCGCATGCCTGTACTCCCAGCTACTCGGGAGGCTGAGACAGTAGGATTGCTCGAGCCCAGGAGTTTGAGGTTGCTGTGAGCTAGGCTGATGCCACGGCACTCGCTCCAGGCAAGAGAGTGAGACTCGGTCTCAAAAAAAAAAAAAAAAAAAATTAAAATAATGAAATCAAAAAAGATAAGCCTGCTTTTTATTATCCCACTGTGATGGCAATTCTAAATATTTGTCAAGTTTAGACACTATTTTTTGTTGTTTTAATAGTATGGTTACTGTTGAGTTTTAATTATGTTATGTGTGAGCTTCAATTAACACATTTTAATTACTTACCTTTTAATAAAAATTGTATTCTACATGAAGTTAATTTGGAGACCTCCCAGTTATACAGCCTGTACCAGACACGTACAAACACACTCAGCTATACAGGTTTCCAGACAATGTTTTTAATGGTTCAGAACCATTCAAGCTTATTTCAAGGGTAATTTCATATCTTTAATCCCTGCTGCACTACACATTCCTGCATTTAAACAGTAGATTCAAAATAAACAATGATTATAAAGACAAATAAACAAAATGAGTAAATTCAATTCTGTTTTCTACAAATGCCAGAAGAAAAAAGATGGTACAAGGTTGGCAAAAGAATTCAAAAAGGCAAAGTTTGAATGCCTCAACTGCTTTGCTTTCACCAAAAACATTCTAAAGCAATGGATTATTTAATGACAATGTTTGTCATCATTTAGACATTTTCTCTGATTTTTACAGAAGAAAACTTTAGAAGTTTTCACCAAATGTAACAGAAGATGATGAATTTTCTGGCAAAGAGACTTTAGTGACAATACTTAGACTACAGAGATACCTAAAAGCCACTAGGATTAATATCAAAGGAGAAAAGATACGGTCAACATTGCAATTTTTGGAATTTATCGTAAAACATAATTTTTAATAAAATGTATCCTTTTTTATTCTTAAATTTCTCTTTTCCTAATTTTACATATGAACACACACAAATACGTATGTATGCATCGGTGTATATATACTCATACACACACATATTTTTTGTTTCATGTGAAAGAAAAATTTATAAAATTTAAATTAAAGACTTTATTTGATCAACCATAGACAAAGAGACTAACGAATTTGCTATACTATGTACTGAATATGAATATGCAAAGAATATATATTTGGACAGTCACTGACAGATTTACAAAAGCTGTGTGGTTCTTTTCTGTTATTATTTTTCATTTTATCTCATAATTATTACTGAAAATATTTCATCACACAGAGAAGGGATATGTTAAAAAATTATCTACTCCAGGTGTTGAATACACAAAGTACACCATTAGTTTTCTTTATTACTTTTTCCTTTCACTATTTTGGAGGTTATATATTTTATTTCTATTCTTAGGGTAATTGCTCTTAAAATTATAACTTGTGTAGTTGGCTTAAACTAAAGTTAACTATTATCTCTAGCCTCCTCCCAAATAATACCTCAAAATGAATGAACTCTGATTCCACTCCCTCATCTTGCACTTCATTGTTGACAACAATTTTAGATTCATTTTGTTTTTAAATCTCCCCAAATTTATTCACCATCATTATTATTTATACTCAATATACACGTATGCATATGTATTTAATAGATTTAACAAAATCTTTTATTAATTTCTTTTTAACACATCGCTTGCTTCTCTCCGTTTATTGTTTTTGAGTTGTTTCCTTCCTCCTGAAGCTCTTTCAGTAAGGGCTCTCAGTAATAAATGCAGATTTTTTTTAATTGGCTCTTACCCGTGAATAACAGTTTAGCAGGGAACTAATCCCTACATTACTTTAATGTTACTACTCTACTGAATTCTTAAATTACCACTGAAATACTTACTTCCTCCTCTTCCTCTTCATCCTCCTCTTCTTCCTCTGCTTCCTCTTCTTCATTAAGAGGTGGAGGTAAAGGACCAAGGATATCTTCCTCCATAAGATTAACTGGTTCTTCTATCATTTTAGGGGGTAAAGGAGGGCCAATTAACTCATCATCAGAAGAATCAGAACTCTCTTCACTTTCACTGCTACTTGTGTCCCTGAAAATACAGAAACAGAAACTCTTTGCTTCCGGTGCAATTCAGCAGCACAATTCACAACTGCAAAGATGCGGAAACAACCCAAGTGCCCATCGATACATGACTGGAATAATAAAGTGCGATATATGTATACCACGGAGTTCTACTCAGCCACAAAAAACAATGGTGATCTAGCACCTCTTATATCATCCTGGATAGAGCTGGAGCCCATTCTACTAAGTGAAGTATCGCAAGAATGGAAAAACAAGCACCACATATACTCGCCATCGAATTGGTATTAACTGATCAACACTTAAGGGCACACATATAGTAATAACATTCATCAGGTGTCAGGCAGGTGGGAGGGGGAGGAGGGGATGGGTATGTTCACACCTAGTGAGCATGGTGTGAACCCTCTGGGAGAATGGATATGCTTGAAGCTCCAACTCGGGTGGGGCAAAGTCAATATATGTAACTCAAACATTTGTACCCCTGTAATACGCTGAAATAAAAAATTTTTAAAATTAAAAAAAATAAAAAAAAAGAACACACTCTGGAGATAGTATTGATTTCTAAGGAAACCTTGCCTTTCCTTTTAACAACTGGGTTGTTTAAATATTTTTAAATTCTTAATTCAAACATTAAATATTTAATACAAATATTATTTTATCTTAAGAAAGTAAAATAAACAAACAAAAAAAACTTCTGTCTTACCCAAACATAAAGTCAAGAATAAAGGGTCATAGGAAGTATACGTTAGAGGCCCATTAGATGACTATCTCTAAAGAGACAAAAGAACAAAGGAATGTGGCAGAAAAATTACAAAATACTAGATCTATAAGAATGAAAACCACTGAGATAACCAATACCTCTATTAACTATATTTTAATCCAATCACTGTTTGCACAGGAGCAAATAAAGCCAGCCATGCAAAGTTAATATTACTTCCAAAATATTTCAATACAATTTCTGAAATACAAATTATTTCTCAGTGCTAATCCAAGTTTTTGCCAAGTTGCTAAAACATTAAATGTAGCATTTTTGGATTCTAAAAACACCTTACTCTAGGGCATATCATACTGATTCCCAACTGTTTTTGTATCTGCCTCACCTAAGGACTATTATCCACTCTCATTAAAGTCTCTATCAAACACCTCCAGGCATTCTGAAAGACACCACCATCCACTATCCCTCCACTCCCCACCAAAGAGTTGAGAATTCAACATTCTTAGTTATATTAATTAATCTTTCAAATATCTTATAGGATTAAAAGTGTCACTGCCTTCTAACAAACTATCTCTGGGATGTAAGCTCCAGGAGAGGAAAAATTTCTGTTTTGTTCATTGTTGTGTTTCCAGCACCTAAATGCCTGACACATAGCAGAAGTCCTTAATATCTCTTGAAAGAAAAAGTGAGATTTTTCTTTTTGTTTTACACTAGGTTCAAAATTGAAAGGAATAAATTCTCACAGAGCTAAGAGCTAGCAAAGCTCCATAAAGATTTCAGTTTCTAGATTTGAGCTACGCAGTGGTCTAGCTCACCATCTCCAGCACCAAAGGCCTTCTTTCTAATTGAACAGGTTAAGCTTAGTTTAGAATGAGGGTCTTTACACTTGAGAGTTAGTTCCCTCTACTGGCTCACTCTTCCCAGAGATAGTTACACAGCCTCTTTCTCATCATTCAAGTTTCCTCAAATGTCTCCTCCTAAAAGAGGCTTCAAAGTACACTAAACTTTAATGCACATATCACCAGTCCCCATTACCTTAATTACCTTACTTTATCTTCATTATATACAAACTAAATTATCTTATTTGATTAATTATTTAGTTGTTTATAATCTGTTATCCATCCCTTCAAATACCCCCGCCACAATGTGAGCTCAACAAGAACAGGTCTCATCTGACTTCCTAATTGCTATCTTCCCAGTGCCTAAAACAATGCCTAACCCACAGCACATGCTCAATAAATAATAGTTGAATGACTGAATAAATTTATATTAAGCTATTCACACTCAATTTTTCTCCCTTATGATTAAAGCACAAGTTCCCAGCTGTACCGGATTAGAAGTCAGACTTTTTTAATACAAAATTATTCAAGCCATCCAGAGCTATAAACTGAAATGTTGACCCTTAGCACCCATGCTAAGTTAACTGAGTTAACTGGTTCAGAAGTAAGCATTGAACTGAGAGTTAAATGGATCTGTATTGACTTCATGGTTCATTATCCAGGACTAATACACACATAAAATCTGGATGGATACATTAGCTTCCATATAGCTTCTAATTCCATTTCTGGCTTTTTGCTTCTACAGTGCACAAACCAAAAAAATAAAGAATTTTTAACATATTTTCATATTCTGAAAAAGAAAGTCCATGAAAGTATGTCCAAAAATGTCCCTGACAGAAAACAGAATACATTCCAGGTTTAAAATATGCCTTGATTCAACATGGTGCCAAGACATGAACTAGAGCCTGAGAAACAGTACATACTAGACAAGAAAATAGTTGAGTCAAATTCTTTTTTTTTAATTTCTCAGTTGACTTTTTTAAAAGAGATTTTAACTAAGATTAAGTAATGTCTGCAGTTGTACCAATTTCAGTTTAGGAACTAAATTCATAAGCAAAATTCACTGTTTCTGGTATTAATTCTTAAAAAGGAAATGCAAATGCCTAAACGATTCATACCTTACAAATTTGAAATACGTCAATATTTCTCTCCTATTCTGAAGCTGTATTTCATAGGATAAATGACATACTTCTTTTGTGTATTTGGTTTTTGAATGATAACCTAAATCCTTGTATTTCTTTAAAGCCAATAAAGTGGCAGTCAGGTGACTAGCTTTCTCTGAACCAAATTTTAATACTATTGCAGATTTTTAAAAAATTATTGGTATGTTTTGGGAAACAGACTCTCAATATAACACGAAGGAAAAAAAACTAACGTGATAATTATTTAAAATGTATAAATGACTCAATAAAATACAGCAAAGAGAGCAGAAGAGTAATCCCAGAAATGAATTCAAATTATAAGAAACAATTTATATTTAACAAGTAGACATTAAAAAACAATGAAAAAATGGGCCAGGCACAGTGGGGTCATGCCTATAGTCCTAGCACTTTGGGAGGCTGAAGCGGGAGGATAGCTTGAGTCTGGGAGTTGAAGACCAGCCTGTGTAACATAGCGAAACCCCGTCTCTACAAAAAAAAAAAAAAAAAAAAAAAATTGAAAAATTAGCCAGACATGGTGGTGTGTGCCTATAGTCCCAGCTACTGGGAAAGCTGAGGCAGGAGGATCACTTGAACCCTGGAGTTGGAGGTTGCAGTGAGCTATCATGCCACTGTACTCTAGCCCAAAAAAGGCCAGGTGCAGGATGGCTCATGACTATAACTCCAGCACTTTGGGAAGCCAAGATGGCTTCAGGCCAAGAGTTTGAGACCAGCCTGAGTGACACAGTGAGACCCTGTCTCTACAAAGAAATACAAAAAAATTAGCCAGGTGTGGTGGTGCACACTCGTGGCCCCAGCTACTTCAGAGGCTGAGGCAGGAAGATTGAGCCCGGGAGTTTGAGGTTTCAGTGAGCTATGACGCCGCCACTGTCCTTCTGCTCAGGCAACACGTGAGACCCTGCCTCAAAAAAAAAAAAGAAAGAAAGAAAAAACTTCTTAGAACAAAACAAAATCACTACCTTTATCCTCTTTTTTATTCTTTAAAACAACCATTAATTTAACTATCTAATACATAATCAAACACCTGAATGGAAATAGAAGAAGTCATCTAATCATGGCAATAAAGAATTCCTAGCTTGGTAACCCTGTCTTAATTGTCTCTGTTTTTTAGAACCTAGAACACTGCCTGGCCCATAGGCAGAACTTCATAACTTTTCTTAAGAAACAATTCATAGCCAGGCAGAAAGTCAGCAACGTTTTGTTTGAGTCCATTACCAATTTGGTCCTTGACTCCTGTCACCCTGTAAAAGTTACTTGATTTCTGAATGTTTACATGTGTTTTCCTAATATGAAAAATGTTAGGAGCATTGATTTACTGATGCTTTGAATAGTGGAAAGGCCCAGTACATTTGCGATAAGTAACTAAATCTCAACTGCACAGAGGTGGTTCCAACAATTCCCAGAACATGACCCTCGTTCCCAGCTCAAAGTAATTTTTCAAGCTGTTCCCTAAAGTGGAGTCCTAGGATGAGGCAATCACAAGAGAACACTAAATTGAATTCTAAGCTTCCTAGGAACCACAGCAAAAAGGGAAATGGTGTACTATGTGTCTAATAAAAGAAATCATTTAGAAAAGCAAGAGTTTTCTTGGTTCAGGTCCTAAATTCTAGAAATAACTTATTATATGCATTCTAATATAGTATAAAACATCTTGGATTATGCTTTGCAGTAAATATAGATGTTCTTGAAGTGTACTTTTTTAAAAACAGGATTCAAAGTTTTAATTAAATTTAGTCAAAGTGAAGTTATTTTTATAGTAACATGATTCAATGCACAAAAATGGCTTAAGGAATCCTATAATAGATATAGAAAATGTATATTAAATATATCTGATATTAATATATTCCCAACTGAGTTTTTGATAGGTCTCTTCATCTGCCATGCATTATTCAAGGCCTTCTGAGATAGGGGTAAGCAAATTTCCACTCTTTGATCAATGAAATGCACTAACAAAGTTATATTATTATATTTTTCTTAATGCTCATTTCTATCTTTGTATTTCATAATTATAATGTCAATAGTAGTTCTGAAATTTTAACGACTAATGCCAAAAATAATGCTGGGATTTTGTCAACAGCAATAAAATTTATTACCAATACCAATAGCACATGTTATCTTTAGATTTTAAAGTTAATATTGCAAGAAAATCCAGAATCAACCCAACTATTAAAATTTTTAACAATTTTCAATTAATGAAATCACTATTTGTCAAAACCATGGCAATAAGAGGAATTCCCAAAAACACTACAGCAGTTTTTGACATCTTAAATTATGCCAAAATAAACTAAATGTAAATATTAAGTGTTCTTCTTGGAAAAAGGGTTTTCTTTTCCTACCATATGGAAACCCAAGGAAACTGAGACTGACAATTGATATGAAACCATAGACAATGAAAAACTGAATTTTTTGACAAGTATATAAAGGAATGATACTCTTTTGCAGGAGTTGGCTAACTTACGCTCACTGCTTGTTTTTTAAAGTTTTACTGGAATATAGCCAAACCAATTCCTTTATGTATTATCCACGGCAGAAATGAGTAGGTGAGAAAGAGACTGTACGACTCTTACTGCCTTAAAATAGTTATTATCTGGTCCTTGACAGAAAAAGTTTGCTGACCCCCACTCCTTACTAACATATACAAAAATACCCATATGCTTCAGAGACTAAACACAGGTATTGGGGTTGCACTGTTATGGAAAGGGAGAATCAGACTTGTACCCCCATTCCCCTTCCTTACAAAGATAAACTGTAGAAAAGACCAAGATTGTTATGAAGTTAAGATTCTACTCAAGGGCGTAGACAGAAATACTAAAGATCTACACCAGGGAATAGATGAGCAAAAAATGAAATTACACAGTATATGTGATATTTTCTGTATTTAAGTTTTTTGGGTTTTTTTTTTCTACCAAGAATAGACGAATGTCAATCCAATGGTAGATTTTGCCTAGCATATTATATTAATACTTAACCAATGAATAGTTTATGGAACCAATTTGACAATTAAAAACGTATCTAAACATTAGATTTTTTTGTATTACTACATCCAGCTTTGATATCTACATATCTGTTTGTATTTTTAAAGCTCCTAATAAAATTAGGTTACATAGTATTAAATTTCATTTTGAAGTAATTTTAATAGCTGCTTTCTCCTATAACTCAGTAAATTTTATAATGTGCCTATATTTATATTGTTTCTTATTATCCATTTCCATAGGGGATCCTACCAAAAAGGTTATCATGAATGCAGAATTATAGAAAGAGGAACAAAAGATGTAAACCGTAAAAAAAAAAAAAGACAAAAATCTCAAAATCTCTCCAACTTTACATAGTTATGTTCTGTAGTCAAAAAGCATAGATTTTAACATTGTATCTGGAATATTTTTTTTTTTTTTGATACAAGGTCTTGTTCTCTTGTCTATGCTATATTGCAGTGGCATCATCATAGCTCACTGTAACCTCAAACTCCTGGGCTCAAGTGATCCTTCTGCTTCAGCCTCCTGAGTAGCTGGGACTACAGGTATGCGCCACGAGGTCCGAATAATTTTTATATTTTTAGTATAGACAGGGTCTCACTCTTGTTCAAGCTGGTTTCAAGCTCCTGGCTGGTCTCAAGCAATCCTTCCACCTCAGCCTCCCAAAGTGCTAGGATTATAGGCGTGACCATGCCCGGCCATGGAATACTTTTTAAAAATTCAGTTGATTCTCAATGTGACACAGGATTTTTTCATGGCCTAGAGATATGCAGTTGCCTAAAATGAGAGAGATCATTAAAGTTTTAGTATCAGGACCTTTGCCTACATTATATTAGAACTCCCAGAAAATTACAGTTGAATAGAAGCCTTTTGAGAAAATCGGGTACCTGGAAGATGATTTTGAGCAATCTCTGACCACATTTGAGCCTGAAGATGTTGGTTCAATATCTTCAATTTGTCTTCTTAATTCTTTCTCTCTGTTCATTTCTTCCTCTTTTTCTCTTGCTTCTAAAAAGATTAAAAAAAAATTCCAACAGACAGACTTCAAAATCTGTCAGTATTAGAGAGGCTGAAAATTAACACAGTCACAAAGATGTAACTTAAAGTTTTACCAGTAATAGCAAAAAATTATCAACCTGTAGTACTGCTACTGCAGAAAACAGTATGGCGGCTCCTCAAAAAGTTAAACATAGAATTACCATGTGATCTGGCAATTTCGCTCCTGGCAAAAAAGCAGGGTCTCAAAAAGGTATACGTATACCCATGTTCATAGCAGCATTGTTCACAATGGCTAAAAATGTACAAACCACCAAAGTGTCCATCTACAGGTGAACAGATTAGCAAAATGTGGGATATCCACACAATAGAATATTATCTAGCCTTAAAAAGGAAGGAAATCATGTATTATGCTACAATTTAAATAAACCTTGAAGACTCTGCTAAGTGAAATAAACCAATCACAAAAAGACAGATACTGTATGATGTCACACACAATGAGTTACCCTAGATTAGTCACAGTCAGAGACAGAAAGTAGAATGGTGGTTAGCAGGGAATAGAGGAAAAGAGAATGAAGAATTATTGCTTAATGAATATAGAGTTCCAGTTTTACAAATGAACAGTTTATGGAGACGGATGGTGGTGATGTCTGCACAACACTATATCTAGATATTGTTAAGATGGTAAATTTCATGTGCATTTTACCACAAAAAAATGGAAAAAAAATGATCAATCTAAATTGCCAACATTTCAAAAAGAATTGAGCACAAGTACTGCATACCAATAATACGAACTTTCTCCATTCTAGGCTTTTTAGTTTGAAAAAAATAAAAAACAAATAAAAATAAATAAACTGAGGCCGGGTGCACTGGCTCATGCCTGTAATCCCAGCACTTTGGGAGGTTAAGGTGGGAGGATCACTTAAGGCCAGGAGTTTGAGACCAGCCTGGGTAACATAGTGAGACACCATCTCTACAAAAAAAGTAAAACAAAACAAAACAAAACAAAAAAAACCTGTAGCCAATGAAAATAATGCAAGAAAACACAGAAATCTGAGAAAATAGTAACAGATATGCTCAGCAAAATTAGCATTTGAATAGTATGTGAACCATCAATATGCTTTGTAAAAAGATATTGATGGTGGTATGTAAAAAAGAAAGTAGTCAATGGTGAAATTTTAATTCACTTTTTAAAGTTTTAAAACATAAATTCAGCACTTTGTTCATTTCTAAATTTCCTACATTAGAATTTTGGTCAAAGACTATCTACCAAAATCACGAGAACATTTTTACCACATTAGGTTTCTAGAGTTGTTTACTTTGGAAAGACAAAAAAATTTCATTTCTTCATCTGATAATCTTACTCTTCAATTGTGGGAGCACATAGGAAGAAAAGGAATTATGCATGAATAGTTTGGTTCTCAATTGCCACCGTCCTCAATAACCTGAGATAATATTTATCATTTTTTTCCTTCATTTAATAATGAAATACAACACACTCGAAGTTAAGCAGTAGAAAAGGACACTTCTTATTTGCAAAGCTGTATTCTTTAGGATATTTTGTTGCAAGGACATGGAGGATGAGAACAAGAATATCTGCCAGGTGTCAACAAGAACCTAGATAGTCTTTCATGTAAAATACAGAAGAAAAAACTGTGTAGGAATAGGTAAGGCGAGCACTATAGCTCTAGCTCATATTGATTTTTTTGTCTCCACTGGGCTGAGGTGGATCAGGAGTCAACAATACTGCACCTTGAGGCCAAAAGAGGTTGGAGAAAACTACAAAAACAAGCATAGTGTCCAAATTTAGGAATGGGCCTGCTTGACTCCTACCTCACCCTGCTTTTTAGCCAATCCCTCCACACCCTTTGTGGGGGGGGGATGGTATTGTTTGTATCCAAGCTCACCTTTTCCCTCTAGTCTTAGGGGCAATTCTGTCCCTATTCAGAAAAGGATACTGAGGCTGCCTACTCAGCATCCATTTCCCTCTTTTTTCCCTGCTAAGAAAACCACGATTTTCTCCAGAGAGGAGGCAGCATTGTGCTTCAGGTGGTACTAGGCCCCTCCCTGCCCAGAGAGATAAAGCTTGATCCCAAATCAAAACATACTGCCCTACCAATGACTGTTTTGGAAATGATGTGTCATATAATACTGGCTAATAAGACGTGAAAGGAAGTATACTGGAGGTCCATTTGAGAAAGATTTTCTTATTCCTAAACTGAGATTCACAAAACAGTCCCCTTTCTGGCTGTGGTCATCTGCACATACCAAGTAAAACTTCTGACAACTTGGGATCATGAGGACAGTCACCTTAGAAAGATAAGCCAACACTTAAAGCTGGCAAAGGAGAAAAAAAGGAAAAACTTCATGTCCTTCCTGTCAGGACTCAGAAGATAGAAGAGCCCCATTCTAGAGTTCTGTGTCATATGAGATATTAAATTTTTCTTATTTGGGCCGGGCGCGGTGGCTCACGCCTGTAATCCTAGCACTCTGGGAGGCCGAGGTGGGCGA
>RJWJ010010355.1:36684-47318 GCA_004363605.1 Indri indri
CGAGACCAGCCTGAGCAAGAGCGAGACCCCGTCTCTACCAAAAATAGAAAGAAATTAATTGGACAGCTAAAAATACATATAGAAAAAATTAGCCGGGCATGGTGGCGCATGCCTGTAGTCCCAGCTACTCGGGAGGCTGAGACAGTAGGATTGCTTGAGCCCAGGAGTTTGAGGTTGCTGTGAGCTAGGCTGATGCCACGGCACTCGCTCCAGGCAAGAGAGTGAGACTCTGTCTCAAAAAAAAAAAAAAATTTTCTTATTTGAACCATTATTAATTAGGTCTTCTATAACTTCTTTGCAAGTAAGCAAAAACATCATCAGCCTCAATTTAACAAAAGAAATAGCAGCTAATACATACATGTAGCTAACTACGTACAAAGTACTGTTTTAAGCACTTCCTATAACTTAATTCTTTTAATCCTCATGACAACCTCTGAAGTAGATACTATTACCTCCACTTTACAGTTGAAGAATTCAAGGCATAAATAAGTTAACTAACTTGCCCAGTTAACAGAGGTATTAGTTATCACAGCAGTGAATTGAGGTCTGGCTCCACAACTGGATCCCTCCTTGATGAGATCAGACTTTCAAGAGACTATGAAATTATCCAGCAAGCACCACCTACCTTATATAATAGTGAGCCAGCCTCTCTCTCCACGGGGCTGTAAGTACAGACCTTTACTGCTTGCTTACACACCAGACTAAATAGAAACTGTGACCCACCCACCTGTCTAATTAGAATTCCTCACCAGTGGATAAATAGTCCAAATTACTTGCCTCATTCTAGTAAAGCATCTAATTTTTTAATTTAAAATTTTTTTTACACTACCAATGACAACATTTTCTATTCAGAGATGTTCCTGTTGTCACCTGTTGCTTAATTAAAGCAAACAAAACAGGGAAGACATTTTACAGAAAAAAATATTTATTTTTCTCATTGCGGACTAAGGACAAAAACCAAAGTAAAACAGAATTCAATAGATTTTAAGCTCCCCGACAGAGGAGATTGTTTCTCTCATTTTTACCCAATATGGAACCAAGTATACTGTAAACCTTCTACATATGCTATCTGTCCTCAAGAAAAGTGAATTAACCTACTTCCTAACACCTTTATTTCTTCCACACACCTCATTTTATTATTGGTTTTTTTCTCTCTACTTTCAAATAATTACCAATGTTGGATAACCATTTCTGCGAAAGCACCCCAACTTTTGTCTAAGTTAACAGCAAACTATCCAAAACTACCACGTCCCATCCGGAGTAATTCACACAAAACACACATTCTAAGAAATGTAATTCAGCATCTGAAAATTTCAAAGACAATCAACTATAGCAACCACTTAAATAGGAAAAAATGAGTTAAGACAAAATGTAAAAATAAAATTACTAGATATATAAGTTAGAATAAATGTTTCTAATCATGATATTCTTCTTACCCAAAGGACTTAAATCTTGCTAAAATATTACTTTTTAAAAATTTATAACAATTCATTGGCCTATCAATTTCATAAAAATTTATACCATAAATCTGTTTAATGCCATTATACTAGGAAGTCAAAAATTAGATGAGAACACTTTATATTAGTTACATTTTTCCACTAAATATTTAGGGATGTAACTACTATGTACCAAATTCTGTGTTAGGCACTGTAAGTAAAAAAAAAAAAAAAAAAAAATAAGGTTTTTAACCCTCAAGACATGTACAATATTAAATTTATAATATTTTTTAAAGTGTTCCGGATGAGTACTACTCCCATAAATTATTCCAATGGCATTTTCTATTTACATGCTAAAGCTAAGTAGACTCTTCAAACAGATATTCAATTTAGATTCATGTGTTTAAATCTAGGGTACAAAATGCAGTCCAACTCTAAGGATGTAATAATAAGTCAAGAAAGTTCAATACATTTAATTTGTCCATAAACATCAAAGGCAGACACAGTCTCGAGATAATTTTTCAAAAATTAAAACATCTAATAACTAACCAAATTCCTCTTAGGAAAAATAACTACATGGTTTACTAAGAAAAATTATAGGAATTAAAAATAATACTTACGAAGTATTTTATTGTTTATAAGGTACTATGCCCAACATCTTATTCTCTTCAAGAAACTTCGAAGGTAGATCTTATCATTATACCCACCTAATAGATGGGGAAATGAAGGATCGGAAATCTGAAAACCCATCCGATGTTACTCATCCAGCAGAACATGGGGCTGAGCCTCAAACCCAGGTCCTCCCAACTCCAAATCCCAAACTCTTGCCAATGGATTGTGCCATTTTAACACATTCTCCAAAGAAGCAGGATTTTATTTTTTAACAGGTAGTTTTATGGTTCTAAATTCAATTCAATCTCCTTAAATATATACTGAGAACCTGTCTCGTAAGGCATGGTACTGGGGACTATAAAACTTACGTAACTGAATAAGACAATCCCTGTTCAAAGCGTTTTGTATGAAATGCTTAAAGAGATAAATATAAGACATCTACGATAGTATAAACATTCACTAAAATGTTTATAAACTATTTAAAATATTTGTAAATGCTTCAGATAGCATACCTTTGTAACTTGTTTAAGGATATTAAACTTGTTTGATCTTTTTTTCAAACCCAGGAACACAGCTTCAAGTTGCCCTGAATATTATTCCCTGTCTGATTCTTTTAGATATGGTAACAATATTACAGTATAATAGGAAATATATTTGGACTTTGTCCCATGTTCCTGTCAGAGTTCCTAAAACCCTTGTAATTTCCTGAGTAATAGGAATTGTCTTTTGTTATTCACTAGGAGCCCCTTTTAATCCCACCTGAGTTGATGCTACTGAGGTAATTTAGGGTGGGACCTTGAGATAGCCTCAGGAGGGGGCTGCTCACCAGCAAGACCAAGTGATTGATGACTGAAACCTTTAACCCTACCCACCAACCTTTGGGAACAGGGTGGGGAACTGGAGATTATGTTCTACAGAAACTCTTGAACGACTAGATTTGATGAGCCTCAGGGTCATTGAATACATGGAGATGCTAGGGGTTTGGTGTACCAAGAGAGGGCATGGAAGCTCCACGCCTCCCCAACCCAATACCTTGCCCAATGCATGAGTTCATCTGACTGTTCATCTGTACCCTTTATATTACCCTTTATGATAAACTGGTAAACATGAGAGTTTCCCTGAGTTCTGTAAGCTGTCCTAGCATATTATCAAACCAACGCGGGGGGTCATGGGAACCCTAATTTATAGCCAGTGGGTCAGATGTACAGGTCACAACCTGGGAACTGCAATTAGTGTCTGAAGTGAAGGCAGCCTTCTCATGTAGTCCCCAGCTAGATAGTGTCAGAACTGAAGTGAGTTATTAGACACCAAGTTGGTGTTCACTGTAGAACTGCTTGATGTGTAGGGAAAAAGTCCCACACATCTGGTGTCAAAAGTAAAGTATTGAGTGGAGTAGGAAAAACATTTTGTTTTTTCCTGTCCTTTATAAGAATTTTGGTAAAACTTTTTAAAAGAATCCATATCACTTTAAGATATATACAAAGATACTTATGGGTAAAATGATGTGTATAGGATTTGGTCAAAATAATCTGAAAAAAGGGAAGTATAATTACACTAGCCATGAATTGTTACAGTAGTTAAATTTGAGTGATAGGTACAGGGTAGCCTGTTACTATACTACTGTGCTTGAAATTTCACATAATAATGAAGGTTTTTTAAAAAATAGCATATGCAGCTTTCTTTTCACCACACAAAAAAATGTTTTTCTTTCAAAGACCAAAAATATTTTGCGACAAGTTCCCTGCCCAAATACTAGACATTACTGCTATACCAACAACTGTAAGTACCATAACATTCATTTAAATTAAATTTTTCCAGGAGTCCTGTCTGATTCCTACCTCTTCTGCTCTATCAAGTTACATCTAACCCTTGTCTAGCATAAGAATGATCTGAATCAGATGCAAAGAAAGCAAAAGAGTCAGCCTCCTCTGAAAACCCTCAGGTAGTACCTAGAATTGCCAACCGTCTGGTATCAAACCAGTCTGGAAACTGGGGCATTCATTAAATGTCTGCTACAGCTCATTAAAGCAGGGATTCAACAGCAGCAGCCACATTCACTGTATGTCTCAATTTTCTATACTGTCTGGGTCAACAGTCAGTGTTGTATACAGTTCTGAGAGCCACCTCAGGCTCAGCCTTCCAAACACTGGTTCCGCTGTAAGCAGGAAAGAAAAAAATGAAATGAGAGTCAAACAGAGGCGGGAAGAGAGGTAATAAAGAAATTGCTTTCGATTCCTATAAATTAATTGAGAATCCTTGTTTGTTCATAGAATACACTTTAAAAAGATTTTAGTACTCACACCTTCTTATCCTATTTAGACATAACTTTCACCATGTTTTAAAAGGAAAAAAAAAACCTTCAAGCCTGCTTCCAAAGGAACCCACACATAGGGTCTTTCAACAATTTTGTAATTTTCTGTCTTATAATTGACAACATATTGTATAAAATATACACAGTATTTAAGCCAATAATAGCACAAATATCTCAACTTCTTACCCAGTGTTTTACGACTTCTTTCCACAGCTGTTCTTCGAGTTTGTTCAAACATCGCTTCCAAGTCAAAGGTGCGAGCTTTTTTCCCTAAAACAGAACAAGTGACAGACTGTGATTGTTTCTTAATAAGCTGGACAAACTGTGGGTATTTAATGCTTACTGATTGATCAATAACCACTTCATCTGTGTAATTTATAGCATAGCTCCAATACAACCACAAAACATCAAGGAAGAAATAGTTTAGTTCACAGATAACTGTTTAATGACAATCTCTTCACTATATCATTAACCAGCCAACTCTCCCGTCCTTCTCTAATTTACCTAGATCTGCCCTCCATGCCCCAACCCCTGCCTTGAAACAACAACACTGGAGTGGCAGACAGAATGGAGAATGTACATAACTTAATCCCTGGAACCTGTGAAAATGTTACAGTACATAACAAAAGGTACTTTGCAGATATAACTAGAATTATGCACTTTAAAATAGGGAGATTATCCTAGTTGGCCCTTAAAAGCAAAAATGCAGAATAGGTATAGCAAAAGTGCCTCCTGTTATGACAGAGGAGTCCGTTCATCATCTGTGGCGAATGTATCTTGTTCTTGTTCTGTAAACCTATCTTGTCCTTCCTCAATAAGCTTTGTTTCACACTTTAAAAAAAAAAAAAAGATATAGCAGAAGTCATCAGAGAGATTCAAAATGTCAGAAGGACTTGAGGCAGTATGGTTGGCTTGAAGATGAAGGGGACAACATGAGAAGTAAGGCAGGTATCTTAAGGAACCAAGCCTGATAGCCAGGAGGGAAACAGAGACCCGAGCTCCACTGCAAGCAGAAACCTCCCTCTCCCTACCAGAATCCCCAGAGAAGAGCCTAGGCCTGCTGACACCTTGATTTCAGGCTTGATACTTGGAGTAGAAAAATCAGCATAGCCTATCTGGACTTCTGACCTAGAGAACTTTAAGATAACAAATCTGTATTTTTTTAAGCCACTGAACTCATGGCAACTTACTACAGCAGCAATAAAAAAAATCCAAATGGTAACTTTTTTTAGTACATTATCTTAAATGTAATATTAAAACTCCCAAAGAACCAACACTAAATGTGAGAGGTAAAGCAAAGGAACTGGGGCTGATCCCCAGTAACTTTATCAAAACACTTAAAACTTTCCCCTACTTAGCATAAACATATGGACCATGTCTTTCTCACTCTTGAGTAAAGGAATGAGATACTAGGATGGAGGATTTAAAAATTATAGACTGGCCAACTGTGGTAGCTCATGCCTGTAATCCCAACACCTTAGGAGGTCGAGGTAGGAGGATCTCTTGAGGTCAGGAGTTCAAGACCAGCCTGGGCAACAGAGAAAGACCCATCTCTAAAAAAAATAAGAAAAATTAGCCAGGCGTGGTGGCATGTGCCAATAGTTCCATCTACTAGGGAGGCTGAGGCAGAAAGATTGCTTGAGCCCAGGAGTTCGAAGCTGCAGTGAGCTATGATTATGCCACTGCACTCCAGCCTGGGCAGGAGAATGAGAATCTATCTCAAAAATAACATAACATAAAATGAAATAAAATCTATAGACCAAGTATGTATGAATACAACCCAAGGCCAACAAGCATAAACCCTCAAACATTGACCTCAGACATGTAAATCTAATGTTTCATTATTATCATAAAATTAATACCTACTGGTCAAAACAAAAACCTTGAGAAAAAGTTCAGGGAAATTAGTAAGAGTCTCAATGTTTGTTTTGTTTTTTTGTGTTTTTTTAGAGATGGGTCTCACTCGGTCGCCCAGGCTGGAGCGCAGTAGCATGATCATAGCTCACTGCAGCCTCAAAATCTTGGGCTCAAAGGATCCTCTTGCATCAGCCTGCCAAGTAGTTGGGACCACAGGCACCCACCACCATGCCTGGTTAATTTTTTATTTTTACTTTTCTAGAGATGAGGATCTCATTATATTGCCCAAGCTGTTCTCAAACTCCTGGCCTCAAGGAATCCTCCCACCTCAGCCTCCCAGAGTGCTGGTATTATAAGCGTGAGCCACCAGGCCTGCCCAAATCAATGTTTAGATGAACAGCACTTATAATTTTAAAATGCAAAGAGAAAACATTTTCCATATATCAGGCTTGCAAAGTTTTATTTACTTTCATTGTTTTTTCTGCTTTTTCAAACTAATAATACCTAATCTTGTGTTGGTAGGGATATGGTAAAAATGGCATTCTTACATTGTTGACTTCGGTGTAAACTGAAACATTTCTGAAGGGTATTATGCCAGTAAGTATCAAGAAGCTTTAAAAGATACATACCCAATTTTTAGTTACTTTTTAATATTTATATTTCTGAATAAAGTAGTCCCCCTTTTAAAAATCTACCCTATAAGAATACACACCAAAAATCTTTGTACAAAAAGAAAGAAAAGTGTTATTCATAAAAATGTTCATTTTAGCACTACTGATAAGTTAAAATTAGAAACCAGGGAAAAGTTAAAAAATGTTACAAATCATGGCAGTCTACTATTCGGTCATTAAGAATGTTTTGGAAGAGCATTTTATAATATGGGAAAATCTTCAAAATATTGTGTTTAAGAATAATATAACCTTATTCATAAGTATATTAATGTTTTAATATACAACAGAAAAGATTGAAAAGCAAATTAAATTTTAAGTATGATTTCTAGACCATGAAAGTACAAGTAATTTTACTTTCATCCTTATAATTATTAATAAGTGGGTTTTTGTTCATTTGTTTGTTTGAAACAGGGTTTCACTCTGTCCCATAATCTACAGTGCAGTGGCATTGTCACAGCTCACTGCAGCCTCAACTCCTGGGCTGGGCTGAAGTAATCCTCCTGCCTCAGTTTCCCAAATAGCTGGAACTTCAGGCACACGCCACCACGCCTGACTGATTTTTCTGTTTTTTATAGAGATGGGATCTCACTATGTTGCTTAGGCTGGTCTCAAACTCCTGGCCTCAAGTGATCCTCCCACCTCAGCCTCCCAAAGTGCTGGGGTTACGTGTGAGCCACTGCGCCTGGCCAGTAAGTGTTGCTTTTGAAAGTAGGGAGGAAAGTTTTAAAAAAACAAGTGAAACAAAAATAAGTGCTATAATTATCCTTTTGTAGCCCTCACTACCTAGAAGATAATAAATATTTGACTCAAGACATTAGCTGGATAAATGAATTAACAGGAGATCTAGACACATTAGCCAAACATTTGTTCTAAGACCCAATCATGGAAAAACAATTTACATACAATTATTACTGATCGTAATTTTTTAACAGGAGACCACGTCTGTTTGAGATTTTTTTTTCTTAACTTCATAAGATGCCTTGATTAACATCTACAGAGAGACTGCAGTGAAAGATTCTGAAGGAGAAAGAATTGAATCAGGCAGAGCGTGGTGGCTCACGCCTGTAATCCTAGTACTCTGGGAGGCCAAGGCAGGAGGATCACTTGAGCTCAGGAGTGCGAGACCAGCCTGAGCAAGAGGGAGACCCCATCTCTACTAAAAATAGAAAAAACTATCGGGGTGTGGTGGTAGGCTCCTGTAGTCCTAGCTACTTGGGAGACTGAGGAAAGAGGATCCCTTGAGCCCAGGAGTTTGAGGCTGCAGTGAGCTATGATGACGCCACTGCACTCTAGCCTGGTAACAGAGCGAGACTCTTGTCTCAAAAAGAAATTTGAATCAAAAAGGCCTGTATGACTATTATAATATCACTTAATGGCCCATTTGTTGCCAAAAGGGTCACCTCTATAAGGACTACTCAGTCCTTAAGTCTTAGAAAGCAAACATCCTCCGAGTGGGTCACAAAAGCAATCTTCCTTTCTCTCAGAACTCCTCATAAATGTCACCTGAGCTGATTTCAACAGACAAGCAGGTTAGAAGGCAAATGGGGAAGAGCGTCAAGAAACTGCAATGTACGCACGCACGGGAGCTAAAGACATTCCAAGTTGGTACAGCGGAAGGTGCCAGACAGAAATGACAGCTCGGCTTCCTCTCCCAACCTGCGGCTCTTAAAAACCTCTGCCAAAGGAGACAAGGTTCTGCCTGGAACAGTCACTCACCGAACCCCGTGAAGCCCATGGTGACTGCCAGTTGCGGGTCCGCTCCCGACGAGTCGGAGCCTGTCACTGGGGCAAGAGAAGAAAAGAAAGGAGTCCTCGTTAGTGCTCCGCTCCCGGCTTCCCTGCATCGCCCACCCTGCCAGGACTAGTCTCACGAAACCCACCTTCGCCGGGACCCGAGCGCTCCATAGCTGGCCACACACCGCAGTACCAGCCACAGCTGTATCCCAAACAGCAGCGGCCGAATTACAGCAAACCCGCGGCAAACCGGGGAGGAAGTATCGCCTCCGAGCGTCAGTGTCCCTGCAAACGCCAAGAGCGGCGCCTTCCGCAGAGGAACAGCGGTTTTCTGCACAGCGCCGCCCTAGCGGTAGGGCGGGGAAGCGCCGCCTAGGTCTCCAACTCAATACACTGCCGGGAAAAAGTACTAGCGTTTGTGTAACACCCTTTACTTTTTAAAACGCGTTTACCACCAAGCGGACTCTTAATCCACACAGAATTCTAAAGAGAAGTCAATAATCTCATTTTCTTTGCGTTTTATCGTTCTCTATAAGGAAACTCTCACAGTTCTTCACCTTTGGAGTACATTTTAAGGAAGAACTAATACCTATTACATGACTGAAGAGCACTTGAAGAATGCCTTGATTTATCCATTTAAATTTCCTTTTATAGGAAATGAAACCTCTCTTTGCTCCTTTCTCTAATCATACTACTGCAGTTTTACATACCCCATTAGCAAAATTATAGTGATGAACTTTAATTGCTTTGCTTGTCTGTCTCCGCTTGCAGTACCTTAAAGACAGGAAACGTGTCCTACCAGACACAATGCCTGACACAAGTAGGTATTCAGTTTCTTAGCACTGGATGGTCTTCTGGGTGCCTAATTTATACCAGTTCCTGTACCATGTGTGTCAGGGTTGATTTTTTGAGGGGTGTTGTCCTGGTTCTTTGGCTCCTTACTTGGAAAAAATGCAAGCAGGGCCTGTGCAACGGAGTAATGACAGACAGCACATCCACACAAGCAGCTTTTATTTCACGCCTGTCAGCATAGAACAGAAAGAGAAGTACATTTCCTGATGGGACATGGGTCTATCTCTGCCAGTGGAGAAGACCCTGGGGTCTTACCACACTTCTAGTTTCACGGATACACCTTATGATATGCTAAATGATGAGTGGAATACTCATTATTTCTCTGGGAAAAGGCTGGAGAGTTCTTAAGCCAAGGGCCCTCCCCTACTTTATCCTTCTAGAGTAACTTCCAGGGGTTGCCATGACATTTGTAAACTGTCATGGCGCTGATGGGTGTGATTTTTTTACTATATTAATGTACTTGATGGAGAAAAGATTACCTTAGGACATGAGCTCCTGGTTTCTGTCCATGCTACTGACCAGGAAAAGTCCCTTACCTCAAGTTCCTGCTGTTGTCAGTTTGGTTCTAAATACTCATTGGCCTCCTCATTTTTGCCCCCCTCCTCTTTTCCTGTGGTTAGCGCTGCCAACCTGCACCTGTCCCTAATATGTGCTGGGGATGAAAAGATGAATTAGAACAGTCTGCTCCCTCTCTGCAATGGAAAAATAAAGTACGGCAGCAGACCCCACCCTGCACGGAGCGAATGCGTCCTATGCCAACTTAAACATATTTTTCCTAATAAGGGGACCGAAAACCAAAAGATAGCGATATGCAAATAGAAAACTCTGCTCAATTTTAATTTACAGTTAAGTCTATCAGAAGTATAGTGAAATTTTGGTTCACATGTAACCTGTTTCTAACAAGCAGCTACCAATTCCTAACTGCGCTCAGAAGATAATTTATTCGGAGTACCCAGGTAATTGATGCGCGTACTCTTAAACACTTGCAGTTGGGGGATTTTGACGTGGGAGGTTCGAGGCCGAAGGTCGAGCACGCGCCAAAACAACCGGAACCAGAGCTGACTCCGCACCCCGCTGCACTACCCGGGTCCCACCTACCCCGTCCCTGCTCCGTCCTTCATCCCCTCCCCACCCGACCCCGTCCCTTCCTCAGTCCCTCCT
>RJWJ010010356.1:0-47227 GCA_004363605.1 Indri indri
CCCCAACGGACAGGCTCTCTGGTTTTACCTCCACCAGGTCGCATTCCTGCCGCTGCTTTCACGCATGACCCTGCTGCCTGCCAGCAACCCCCAGCCCCGCCAGCCAAGTCAAGGCGCTCACTGGCGCCTGGGGCTGGTCTCTTTCCTTGTCCTCCCTGGCCTCCCGCCGAGAGCCCAGGCCAGTCTCCATCCACTCTCATGGGCTGCCCTTTCCGTCCAAGGCTTTGACATCACCTGGACACTGATGCCGCCTGAAACACCTCTCCTGGCCACACCTCTCTTCTGAGCCCTAGATCTGGATGGACACCTATCTGCCATCGTCGCCTGAATGTCCACAGGCAACACCTAACCCCATTGAGGCTGCCGTGGATGGAACTGCCAGACGGAGCAAAGAAAATTACAGGCTGCCCTGTTATGTCTGAATTTCAGAGAAACAATTTTTTTTGTTGTAAGTACGTCCCAAATATCTCATGAGCCATACTTATACCAACACAACTTGCTCATTCCCGGAGCCCTTCCCCAGCCTGTCCTGGTCCCTCCACCCCAGCGCCTCCAGCCCACGCTGGGGGCCAAAGCCTAGGCTCTCTTAAACCACACGTCCCATCCCGTCCCCCACTTTAATCTTCTCTGAGGCTTTCCCACTGCCCTTGGAAAGAGATCTGAATGCTCAGAGGAGCCGTCCCTTCTCCGGCACGAGCCTTGGCTTAGAGTCCTCTTTCCTACCATGCTTCAGTCAAAAAGGCTTCCAGAAACTTCCAAGAACCAGGGCCTTTGCACAACCATTCTTGCATTCTGGAACATGCTTTCCAAGCTCCTCACCTCCAGCTCTGCCCCTGTGGCCTGTTTCCTCCTGCATGAATGACACCAGTATATGCACTGTGTGTACGGAGCAGGGCTGCCTGCCTCGGCACTGGGGACAGACATTTCTGTCAGCAGAGAAGGGCCAGGTCCTTCTCTGCTGGGGGTGGCCCCATGCTGTAAAGGACGTCCTATAGCAGGAGGCTGCTCAGTGGCATCCTGGCTTCCACCCTTCCCAGTCATGACCCTATGTGGCCACCCGTGTGACGTGACAGAAGTTTCCAGAAGAAGTGCATCTGCCCACCTCCCCACCTCCCCTCTCACAAATATCTCCTCTAGAGGGGATGAGACCTATGCAGTGAGAGCCACCGTGGGCATTGGTCACCACATGTCTATTGAAGGGACTGTGCTTTCTAGACCTCTGCTCCCCACGACGGGGGCTTTGCTGCGGGACCCAGGGGCTGCTTTCATTCCAGCAGTACCTGGCCAGAGTACAACACGGCAGTTGTTATTTTGCAAACAATGCCCTGGTTGGGCAAATTGCTGGCTTTATCGCCCCAGGCTTAGGACTAGACTCCCTGAGCCCTGTGTGGGGGTGCGTGGTCTTGGGGAACGTGGTCGACGCTGCCCAGGTCAGCTGTGCCTCGGCCGTATGCATGAGCCAGGCCCGGGCCATGGGCCGCTATCTCCCTGCCCCCTTGGTTTCAGCAAACTCTCAGCCAACTCCAGAGCTGCTGTCCAGGGTCAAGGCACGTGGGGTGGTGACGCTAATGTGAAACAATGAGGGCCCTGGTGGGGGCATGCAGGAACACGGAAGGGCCACCTGCCTCAGCGATGGCAGGAGGGGTGGGCGGGCAGGCTTCAGGGAGGCTGGGCAGCCGTCTGGGGAAGGGGTGACCCCGGTGGGCCGTGGGCAGAGTAGACACTGGGCAGGGCGGGACGTGTGGACAGCTGGGGTTCTGGTCCCAAAGAATCCACATGCGGGGGAGGGAGGCACTCTTGGAGCAAAACAAGGCGTCGCCCTGAGATCTAGTGAGGATGTAAAATAAAGCCGACTGTGTCGCCCAGGCCCACAAGGCCCCGCGCCCCTGCTGACACTCGCCAGTGGGTCCCCACGCACCCTGCTCCGAGGAAGCCACTTGGAATCCGTGGTTTAAGCAATGATTAAAGTGTTGTCTTTTGGATGTCAAAGAAAATACTGAAATAAAGCCATCTTAGGAAAAAAAATCTTTTCCCTGAACAATAATAATGCCATTATGCTAAATGAATAAGGTCTTGTTTAGGTCAGGAGCCCTCCTGTGGCGGCCAAATTGACATAATCCTCCTCACTGAAGAGAAACGAGGCCTCTAGCAACACTGCCCAGCCCCCCTGTCCTGGGGCGGGGAGGGCTGGGGACAGGGATCCCTGCAGGGGCTCCGTGGCTGGGGCAGGGAGAAGGCGGGCAGGAAGCGGGGAGGGCACCTCGCTGCAGGGGCTGGGGGCAGGGCGGAGCCCTGCTGGCATCATCTCTGCCTCTCTGTTCGCCACAAAGAACCTGGAGCGCAGAGGCTGTGGGCACACGGGTCCCACGCAGGTGCTGGGGCCACAGGGGCCCTGCAGCCTCGGTCACCCCTTCTCCTGCCCGGCTCCTGCTGTCTTCTCAGCTGCAGCGTCCCCTCCTTCAGGAGGCCTCCGAGTCCCCAGTGGAGTGAGGGGCTCTTGGGCAGGATTCCCACAGCCCCCCAGGGGTGCTCTTATTAGAGCCCCCTTAGCCCTGCTGTCCACCAGGCATGGTCCCTCCAGGGGACAGACACCCAGCTCAAATGTCACATGTGATGGGCTCACGTGACTAAAAAGGGTACCCCACAGGCTCGATCTAGGGCCTCGAAAGCTGTCAGGAGCCCTCTGTCCATGTCACGGACAGGTATTCCCCCGTCGCTGGCAGGACAGGCTCTGGCAGCCCACGCTCAGGTCCAGCCTAGAGGAAGGACAGTTTTCTCCACGGCTCCAGCAGAAAACTGACTGTTCAGCCTGGGTCCCATCTCCTCCTCGGGACAATCCTGATGGCCATGCCTGGGTCAGGGCCCACTGAGGGACAGCCACCATGCCACATGGACTCTGGGCCTGAGGGAGGGACTCAGCACTGGAGTTCAGCACTGCATGTGGCACCCACATCACACCCTCTGCCAGATGCCCGTTTTAACTGATTAGAAGCTCTGAAATTAGTTCATTCTGTGGCGGGGGTGGGGTGGGGTGGGGGGACAAGAACAGCTTTTCCGACTAGCTATTTGCCTCAAGTAAGGATTCCACCTAAAACATTTCCTTGTTGTGCTGCTGAACACCATTTCCATTGTGGATATAAACCTTTCTTAATAGCCCTGGCCTCAGACTGACAATACGCACACTGACAGGCATGTGCCTACGGAAGGAAGACAAAAATCCAGAAATTTCTTCCTGTAGCCAAGCACACAAGAGAGGGTAAACAAACACACTGAGTTGATTAGCAAGTAAGAATCGTCAGATTTGGACTTCAGGATTAGAACTGTGTCCAGATTTAAAAGCGCAAGACGATCTGAAGCGGTCACATACATTGCATTTCCTGTGACGTCTCAGTCATTTCCAGTTATATTTGTATTTATAAAAAACTCATATTTCAATAAATATTGCAGTCATTCAAGAAAACCCCCAAAGCCACCAGCAAGGCAGCTAAGGCAGGCATGCGTAGGACTGGCGACTGAGGAGGAGTTCAAACAGGACAGCACCAGCCGGCACTCCCCAGGTGAGGATGGGCTCAAAAAAACAGGAGCTTGCAATGCAGTCATCATAAAATAATCCTGGCTCACCTGGAAATGTCCTTTTCTGGTTGATGAAAAACTTTTCAGTGGCTATATATAAAACTTTTAAAATGCATGTGGTCGTATCAGAGTCTTCTGTAAAGAGAAGACTATACAGGGTGCTTAGAGAGAAAAGAATTACAGGTATAGTGAGATTTAATAACTGCATAAGAAAAACATCTTGATGGTAAAATTGTCAAAGATAAATTCTTAAACCTGTGGACTAGCACACATTTAAAAAAAAAATTCACATTGCCATTCTGGGTAGCAAAATCTTCATCACCAAGGAGATCTGGCTAGTGCTACAGCTTGGAAACGAAACAGCATGTGCTTGGTAATTCTACTAATTACAGCTGAGCTCCAGTGACATTAATTTACTGATAACCTCATAAAGTTGTGTTTGTTCTTCTAAGATATAACATTAGCCAGACCACTCAGAATAATGTTAAGATTACAGGACTTTGGACTTTCAGCAGAACATGAATTGTTTTCTTGGTAAACAAGGAAGGTCTTTATATGTGATCCAGACATAGTGTTTTATTTACATAAGCTTGAGAGGGTGCAGCCTCTGGACACCAGTAAAGAACATTTATTTATTTATCTGTTTTTAAATAAAAATTACACAACCCAGCTCCCCTCCTTGCTAACAAGAGAAATGTTTGTTTCTTAGGAAACGAAAACAGTAAAGGCTATGTGAAGCCACACGGATCCTAACACAACAGAGGAGAATAAAATTATTATAAGATTTTGCTTTTCACATAACGTTAGTCAACACTTAGGTTATATTCTCTTGAAGCTGACCGAGGCTTTTATGCAGCTCTGACACTCCTTAGCGAGGTTTATAAATAGGGGCCAGGAACTTCGTGGCTCCTGTGAAGCCCTCGGCCCCTCTCCTAGGTGTGCCTGGGCAACCCCCACCGACAAGCCACCTTGCCATGAGCTGCTTCCCCAGCTGCAAAAACAGTGCTGCTGGTCATCCCTTCACCAGTGCCAGCACCCAGAGGGACCTGTGCAGCAGGTGTCTTTGACCAACACTTCCCTCTTGGGGAAAGGCCACAAGTACCACAAATCACTGTAGGGGTCCTCTGCAGGCACTGGGTTCTCCCACTCATGTAAACTATTCAGTTTTCATTAAAAGGTAGCTAAATACACGAAATAGCTAAAACAGTCTAGAAACGGTCTCCACTTTGCATTTTATGAAGATATCACAGACAATGGAAGTGAAGAAGACAATTTCTTGCTAAATCCGCTGCAGGTTACTGCCTCTCTACTGGGTTGTTTATCATCTCGCTCAAAGCGGAAAGCCGAGCGTGTTCTCCCCGCTCACCAAAGGGCCCCGTCCCCCTTTAAACTTCTATTAGCCAGAAGTGCCAAGTTAACAAGCAAGCAAACAAACAAAAAAGCTGTGGAAATGTCCCCGAAAAGGAAGACAGTTGGCCTCATTTCTGCAAAGGACATCATTTACAAATAAGCAATGCTGCATGCGACAAAGAGTTTTTTCAATTTTAGCTAATTTCCAGGTCACTGGACTATGGTTCTGATTTCCGAATACTGTACTAAATCTGCAAGGTGGCTGCTTCAGATTTACCTAATGTGATAGCCCAAGGAAGCCTGAGCCGGCAGAAGAGGTGCCGGGCAGGGGG
This sequence comes from Indri indri, assembly GCA_004363605.1. Lineage (NCBI taxonomy): Eukaryota > Metazoa > Chordata > Mammalia > Primates > Indriidae > Indri > Indri indri. The sequence goes on from RJWJ010010356.1 coordinate 5,256, forward strand.
ACCCGCGCCTTTCGGAACGCCTGGCTCTCCTGACGTCCCCAAAGCGGTCCATTTTCCCGACGGTTGGCGCAGCCCCGTGCGAACCCCCGCCTGCCCTGCGCCGCGGGACCTCCTGCCCAGAGCCTGGGCCTCGGCCGGACGCTGCCCGGCCGAGCGGCGGTGTGGACCCCTCCTCGCCGTTGACCCCGCACTGCGAGGCAGCCGCTCGCGCTCAAGGGCAGGAACCGGTGCGCTCGCGGCGCCCGCCCTCCACTGCCCTCCCCTCGAGGACGCCAGGCGGGGAGCCGGGGCTCATCGGGGAACCCCCTACTCACCCAGGAGCAGCCAGAGGCCGCAACGCGGGAAGCCGCGCAGGCCCCGGGCCATGGCGCGCAGCCGAGCCGAATCCTGCCGCAGCGCGCCCCGCCGAGGACTAAGCCTGCCGGCGCCGGCCCGAGGAGACGCGCCCGGGGGCGGGGACGGGCCGGAGGCGGCCCGGCCCACTGTGGCTGTACGGGCGGGCCGCGTGGGTCCGGGGCTGGGCAGACACCGGCCGGCCCAGGGTGCTCGGGGGCGGGAAAACTCTGGGGTTGCGCCGCGCGGAGGTCTCCGGACCCCTCCGGGAGCAGCCTCTTGAAATGTTCACCGAACAAGTCTAGACAACTCGGAGCCGGCGCCACCGCGGCTGGTCTCGATCTGAGCACCCTCCTCTCCTAGTGGCCTGGGTGTGGCCACGCCTGCCTCAAGTTCCACATCTACCTCTCCGCCCAGGTGCAGACCCTGGAGGAGTCCGTGGAGGCAAACCCAGCCGCTCGCCTAGGGAGACCCATAGTAATAAAAAAGGACACCCACGGACGAGGAACTAGAATGCCGCCATCTGCAGGATGAGTGGAGTGGCGGAGTGGGGAGGACGGCAGGGCAGGCATGCACGAAGGCCAGAGGGCTGGAGGGAGCAGGGCTCTTTTGAAGGACTGAAGGTGGCCTCCGTGGACTTGCTAAGGATGGGTGGTGAGAGGTGAGAAGAGGCCCGCAGGCGGCTATGAGCCTGGGAGTCCTGACCCTGAACTTAAAGGGAAGGGGCCTGGAAGTAGAAAAGGATATACTTGCCTTGGGGCGCGGTCACCTGGCAACTGCAAGGAGAGAGCTGGTTGGGGATGGGGGGTGGATGTATTAGTTTATGTAAAGTGATGAGAGAAAGGCTCCCTGGAGTGACACAGATCAGCTGGGGAAGCCTAGCGGGCGTGGAGGGGGAGCAGCTTAAAGGAGGCAGGAGCTTGACCTGGGCTCTCGCGGCTTTACTGGCTGGATTTCACCTTGCGGTAGTGGTTCCTTCTTGTAACATCCTGTCTCAAGAACTCTTAGTAACCGAGTAAATTTATGTTCATGCTAAGGAATACACCATTGCCCTTGGAGGGGGAAATCACCACCCTCGTGCAGTGCCCATGGCTATCTCCTTAGTGGCAAAAGGTTCATACGTGGTGCAGCACTGGGCACACAATATTGCTGAATGGCCAACATTTCCTCACATGAACAGGAATGAAAGAGGACAGCCTGTGGCTAAGAGGCTGCTGCCACCTGCTGTAAGATCAGAGAAGGGGTGGCGGCTGACAGCAAAGTGGTCATTCATCCCTTCTTTTGAACACAGCTGAGAGGGCACTCAGCCAGCATGCCTACCACCTGGGGCACTGTGTCCTGAGACTGAGGGGTCTGTTAAGATGGCAGGGGAGGGCACATATTCTTTTGATTAGCCCCCCTTCTTGAACCCTAGGAAGACAAACCCCATCTAGTAGCCTGGCTTCCCCACTTTATTCAATGGACATTTGAGTCCTTACTATGTGCTAGGTAAACAATCAAAGTCAGGGTGGGGAAGCCACTCCTCTCCATTTTCTCACACAACCTCTAACAGACACATGTTCCTAATAAGACAAAGCATATTTCTCAAGTTCACATGCTTTTGGAAGACCACAAGTCTCTGAAGCATGCTGAAGTGGGGGTGTAACACCCTGTGGCGCATTCTCTCCTAATGATTTTCACTTCTGCATATCTCGGGTCTGCATAAGAGATTTCTTAGTAACTGCTATGGGTGTCCCCTTCTTTGTCCCTACAGTGATACATATCACAGGAGTTGACTTTAGCCCTGGATAGTTTTTTTGTGATTTGTGTTGTGTTTCCGACTGGTAACAGGTAGCGTGGATAATCAGTCCTCTTCCGGGACACCTTCATCTAGATGGACATTAGGTTAAACAACAGAAGAGGTGAGGAAATGGCCAAGTGCTTCACTGCATACACTGCAGAGTTAAAGACGCAGTCTAGATAGGCCAACAAGACGTGATCAACACAAATTCACAAATAACAAAACTCCTGCTTCCAGCCATGATGAAGTAACAGGACTGGATTTACTTCCAGCCTTAAACAAAAAACAAAAATTGTACAAAATGTATGAAACAACAGTTGTCACACTGGACCACAGACAGTTCCAGGATCCCTGAGAACAGGGAGACAAATCAGGTGATCCCCAGGACTGCTCACTACCTGGGTTTCCGGACCACAGGTAGGGAAAAGCAACCCAGAGTCAGGGAAGCCAAAGAGCTAGAGTTGGCAGGGCACAGGACCAGAGAGGAGAGAGCTGCACAGAGAACATGCTCAGGAGATCCGCAGAGGGTCCCCTTCAGTCTCACGCACACATATAACATACGGATACTACCTGAGGCAGGGAAAAGAACCTAGAGCTCACAACCATCTGGGAATAGTTCCAGTTCCCACCAACCATAGTGGAAAAACCTGGAAATACACAGACCATCAGAATAATTAGAAAGGTAATGCCTCAGTAGTTGGGCAAAATTATAAACGCTGTTCTGGTGCTGCCTAACAAAACTTAAAGCAAGAACAAGAACAAAGGATTTCCAAGTAGCCACTACATTCCAGAACAGACTTTAAAAAATAAAAGAAGAAAGCACCAGAGAACCATGAGACAAATTAGTGGCCTAATTTGGGGTTTGTAATTGGAGTTCTGGAGAAAGGGGGACAGGAAACATGTGAAGAACTATGAGAAACAGTTTCTATGAACCTATGGACTCAAGAAGACCAGGAAACCCCAAGCATAAGGATCATGAAGAAAAATACGCTAAGGCACATCACCATCAAATTGCTTAAGCCAGTAATAAACAGAAAACCTTAAAGGCAGCCAGAGAAAAAAGACATTATGTACAGAAGAATGCAGATAAGGGTGACAAAAAGAGTTCTCACAGAAAACACTGCAAACCAGAAAACTCTTTTAGTACTGAAAGGAAAAAAGCATCAAATGTCCTAGAGACAGTTTTTCAATAATTTGCTGATACAGAGGGGAAGATTTTGCTGGGGTTCTATCAGGCTGGCAATTTAGAGGCTAAACTTCAGTGGTTTGGAAGATGGTGTTTATAAGCAGTAACAACTTAGTTCTGTGAGTTTTTAAGTAGTACAATTGTTAGATAAACATTAGTGAAACAGATCTGGGGCACTCAGCTTCATCAAGCATCAGGTTTTCAAATCCCCCAAGGGAGTCCTACTGTTAGAACCAGGGATCTGCAAGTAGCCGAGGAGAACGGTGGTTGTACATCTTCTTATTCCTCCAGTACCCTCCCCAAATGAAACAAAACACAAGAAGTAGAAGGTAAATTCTACATAAAACTGTGTCCTCAGTATCATTTGGAGAATTTTAGGACTGAAAAGTAATTAAGACAAAAAGCCAATCAAACCCCACTGTACAACCTCACACTCCTGCCCTGCCCGCAGCCAGCCATAAGCTTAGTGGTGAGCAAAGGCAGACTGAGGAAAACTGTGAAGGAGACAGAAGAGGGGGGCTGGCGAGTGAAGGGGCCCAAAAATGATGTGGAACAATCTCCAGAAAGATGAAATATTAACACTCCAGATACGAAAGTTTAAAAACCCCCAATATCATAAAAATGAACAAGAGTCCATCCAGAGCTACTGCAGAAAATCAGGAGATAAAATTTCACAGATATAAACTGAAGAAACCCCCCCACCCTCCAGGAGACTATTACAAATGTGTAACATAACCATGCTGAGGGGGATCAGGAAAATAAAAGACACATCCTAAGTAAATTTAGAATATAGTACTTTGCATGCGATAAAGCTAAAGACAAAAACAACTGTATACAAATGCTGTATTTTAGTAAATCTGTTTCTCACAGTGCTGTGGTTTAGCAACCCTGTAATGACTTTATGTACATACTGGGATTAAACAAATAAATGTATTGTGGAGAAAATTGTGAGCCAGATTTCTCACTATTGGTGAAAGTAGAAATAACAAGAGATAGAAATTCAAAGTATCAGTATGAACACAGATATATACTGTACTCATGACTAGCTATAAATAAATACAGGTGTCTATATGCATAGATTAATAAACATACACGTATTTCTTAGCTATATCTACTGAGAGAGCCTAAGGCCAACCCCAACAGCAATGAGCACATCTGCTGACCAGATCTTTTTTTTGTTTGTTTGTTTGTTTTGAGACAGAATCTTGCTCTGTTGCCCAGACTAGAGTGCCGTGGTGTCAGCCTGGCTCACAGTAACCTCCTCAAACTCCTGGGCTCAAACAATCCTCCTGCTTCAGCCTCCTGAACAGCTGGAACATATCACTGCACCTGGCTAATTTTTTCTATTTTTAGTAGACGGGACCTCACTCTTGTTCAGGTTGGTCTCAAACTCCTGAGCTCAAGCGATCCTCTCGCTCCGGCATCCCAAAGTGCTGGGATTTCAGGTGTGAGCCACCATGTCCGGTCAACTTCTCATAGCATAACTTTCTCTGTCCCATTCATTGCTTTTTAACTTTATTTTTAACTGTGGTGAAGTACACACAATGTAAAGTTTTACTGTACCATACCCTTATTCTAAGAAATACTGAGGCAGGCCGCAGACACACATAGAAGAGAAACAAAAATAAGAAAGTAGAATGAAGTAAAACAGATTAATTTCCACAAAATCAGGGCAAAGTTAATATGCAAAAAGATGCATCATTATACACTGCTAGTTGACAGCACTGTCAGCAGGAGTGAATCTCGACTGAACGCTCTTTACACTGTGACAAACACAGCGGTGAATACTTCATCCCTGTGAGGGCAGTAAACTTTCCTCTACAGAAAACCCTTCAGAGCCTGCATTCTTAGACAGGAACCATTAAAGATGAACCACAGGTTTGGCTATCAGCTTCCTGGCAGTTAAAGCAAAAGCCCTTTACAGCAGTCAGTGTCCATAATATACATTGTGAAGACATTCTTATCTGGAGATTACTATCAACCCTAACTATCATAATGTTATTAAAGTATAAATTCAATGTAAATACTAGTAACTGGGAACTTACATAACACTCATAATTCATACATAATTCCCCTCCAGTCAAAATCTAGACAAAGATACACAGAATCTGTAAATAATCTTATATTATTCCTGACAGTTTATAGAGAGAACTGTTTTCTATTGCTTATGTAACATATTACCATTAACTTGGTGACTTAAGCAATATAAATTTATTACTAAATTGATACTTCTGGAGGGTCAGAAGTCTGACACAGGTCTCACTGGACTAAAACCAAGGTATCAGCAGGGCTGTATTCCCTCTGGTGGCTCCAGGCAGCATCTGTCTCCTTGCCTGTTCCAGCTTCTACAGGCCACCCACAGTCCTTGGCTACTGTCCTCAAAGCCAGCCACTGGGTAGAGTTCTCTCAATGCCATTTCTCTGGTTTTCTCTTTTGCCTCTTCCACTACTTTTAAGGACTCATGTAATTAGACCAAGCCCAGCTGGATAATCCAGGATAATCTCCCCCTTTCAAGGTCAGCTGACTAACAAACATTACTTACATCTGCAACCTTAATTCCCTTTGCCATGTTAGATACATTAACAGGACATCTTAGGTCACTGTTCTTCCCACATATTAAACATTTTACTATTATGTGCCATGCATACATTTGATAATTAGAAACAATGGTTGATAGTGAAAAGGCAATACTTAAAAGTCAATATATACAGATTACTGGTTGAGAACCCATTTCTTTGAAACTACCTGTTACATTGAGCTTCTCAGTCACACATATTTTCGCCTTTGACCAGAGTTCAGATTGGCATCAGGCAGAGCCGATCGGGAATTTTCAGTCCCACTTTTTTTGCTGACAGTCTTAGGGTATTTATAACATCTCAGATCTTTAGTTATCTCCATACATAATCATCTATATATGTTGATATTGTTAAGTGCTCTTTGGTACCCTAATACTCCAGTATGAAAGAAAAATGATTTTGAGCAATATACATACAATAATTATGTGAAATTTTGCCAGTAAAGATGTTTGAAAACTTGGACAATCTGACCAGTCTTTAACAATTCTACAAGAATTTTACATAATTATCTAATATCAAATTAGAAATTTTAGAGAGTAAGATAAACAATGATTTTTCACTTGAGGTTCCAAAAGATTCATGAAGTATAACTCTAGTTTCTAAATTTAACTAGGGAAGCTTAAGAACAATTCACTATCAATTTACTGGTCACAGCTGAAAGCCCTTTAATTTACAAAAGTTGCCTGATCCTTACCTGCAGTTTTTGGAGAGTACTTTTTTATTGCAAAAGACCTGAAAGTTATAATTTCAAATAATCCTTCCTATACTTCACTTTCCCCAAATCAAATGCAGTAAGTCTGTCTCTATGTTACTATTAAGAGGGAATTCCACTTTATCATTCTTTTTAGAAACAAATGACTAGAGGTAATGCTTATTTCTGCTAGTATGTTGAAAATAATGTCTATTCCATGTTGCAGGTTTATTCAGTGCTAATTCTGAATGTAGCCTTTTAATATTAGTAACCATGTAATTTAGCAAATAGGGAAAAAATCCTATAATTTTAGGATTCTAATTTGATGTATGGCCCAAACCAACGATTCTCAAGTTTCATTAAATAGGGTCCTTTTAAATTTTAATTTTTTTCTGGAACCCAATTCCTGGTAGACATTGGAGTAGATGTGTTAATAACTGGATACCAACTAATATATAAAATAAAACCTTATTCTCAAAAATCCTATAAAAGAGGAAAATTTTGGAATCCAGTAGTTTGATATAGCCTTACCATGCATACATACTCGTAGGTTAATTTACACTTGGAAAATGCCATTGAACCTGTAGAAAGTATTAAATTTACAGTGGCAATACACGTTAGCTGCCTTTATTAAATATAAATACATCAAATATAAATGTTAAATGAGTAATTTTTAATCAAGTGACACCAACTAAATATTGGATGCTCCAAACATTTTAAACATTTGAAGAACAAAAAGCATACTTAAATTTTAATCTTACAATTAGTAAAAATGCAACTTTAAACAGTATGTTACTTTCAAAAAGTATGCAATTAAAGAAGCTTATATTCTATATTGCTATTAAAGTACAAAATTAGCCTTTTAAAATCGTTCCAATTTACACTCTAACCTAATATAACAGAGCTTATCACAAAATGAATGAAAGCAATGCGGTGACCATTTAAATTTAAGTACTTTACCAAAGCACTCATGGGTTCATCATTCCCAGTGAAAACCAGGATAATACACCTGAATGTTTTATACTGAGGTCATAATAATACATCAAATGCATCACAGCAGTAATTTAATTATCTTGGAAGGTTAAAAATATACACGTTCCAGAATGTTGTGTATCTACAGATTCAGTTTATTTATCTGCTATCCTATGGTCCAATATAAGAGTCTTAAGACAACTGAAAACTGTAACTAAGACATGAACCTCACCAGGTACATTACATTTTTTTAAATGTATTGAAATCATTTCACAAACCTCCTCTCAGTCAATATTTTAAAGAACCAATTTAACAAAGGCTTTTTAAGTGGACAAGACTATTTTTTCTAATCCAAAATATGCAGCTTGAAGTCTCCAAGTAACGAATTCAAAATAAAATTTTGTAACTTATTAAAATTCTATTTTTTATATAGAGAAGATCTTAATATTATAGAGGCAACTGTTTCTAGATTTTAAAGGAGGGCTATAAAGTAGAATATTTTAACAGCTAAGTCCATTTATAAAGCCTATTTAATTACATTATTTTGTATTACTTTTTTCTAAGTGCTGTAGGACATTCTCTGAAGCAGGGAACTCATGCTTTCCAAGGAAATCCTATAGGGTCAAGATGAGAAGAAAGAAATCAACAATAAACAAATATGTCAATTAAGCTAAATCCAAAATTCCAGAAAAATACATAATTAGTTATCAGTATACTCTATTAAACTGATCATTTTGATAAAACTCATTTATCATATACATGAATATCATATATTCTAATGGTTTCGACTGTTTTTCCCTAAAACTTGTAAGTAGTAATATTGAACACCTTTTTGTGTGCTTACTGGCAATTTGTGTATCTTCGTTGGAGAAATATTTACTCAGATCCTTTGCCCATTTTTTAACTGGGTGGTTTTCTTGTTGTTGAGTTGTAGTTCTTTATATATGCTGAGTGTCAATCCCTTATCAGATATATTTAGGTCATTAAATATGAAATGTCTGATTTTGAATCAAAAGTGTGGTTTATTATATCTTAAACAGGAAGCAGTACAATTAATCAAAGTATGTGCCTAAACTACTGACACAGTTTTGGCATCTTAACAGTAGCTTGTTTTTGCCAGCAGCGAAGAAGCCTAGAGAGCGAATGGCAATGAAATCTCGAAAGGTGTTTTTCACAGCTTGTTGAGAATTGAGTATTTTTCCTTGCAAGAAGTGGTCCAAAGCTTGGAAGAAGTGGTAGTCAGTTGGTACAAGGTCTGGTGAATATAGTGGATGACAGAGAGTTTCCAAGTCCAGCCTCTGTAGTTATTACAGTGTTGTTTATGTAACATGTGGTTGAGTATTGTCTTGTAAGAGGATTGGCCTATCTCTATTGACCAATCTTGGCTGCTTAATCGCAAGCATCCTCCATCATTTCATCCAATTGGTTGCAGAAGACACTCATGGTAATCCATTGACCAGGCTTCGTGAAGCTGTAGTGGATAATACCAGTGCTGGACCACCAAAGAGACACCATTAGTTTTTTGTGATGAATATTTGGCTTTGGACTGTGTTTCGGCACTTCATCTTTAACCAACCATTGTGCCATATGCTTGCAATTGTCAAAAATAATACATTTTTCATCACACATAACAATACAGTGTAGAAATGGCTCGCCTTTATGTGGTGACAGCAAAGAAAGGCAAGCCTCGAGACAATTTCTCTTCTGATGCTCGTTTAATTTATGCAGAACCCATGTATTCAGCTTCTTTACCTTGCCAATTTGTTTCAAAGGGTCCAATGTTGTTGGAACAGTAACGTCAAACCTTGCTGCTAATTCACGTGTCCATTGAGATGGATTCACTTCCACTACAACTTTTAGCTCATCATTATCCACCTTGGTCTCAGGTTGCCCAAGTGGCTCATTTTCCAGACTAAAATCACCAGACTGGAACTTCAAACCATTGATAATACTGGGTGTTCATTAGCCATACACTTCCCAAACACTTTGTTGATATTTTGAGCTGTCTGCACTGCACTGGTTCCATGATGGACTCATATTCGAAAATAACACGAATTTTTGGCTTATCCATGGTTTCGCAAAAATTGCCCCTCCAAAAAACTTTTAAAGATAATCATAAGCCAAAATGTAAGTTTGAAAGACTGAGGATATACCTTCATAACAAAAATAAAACAAGAAGTGTCAAAGTGAAATGTCAGAGATATCAGCTGTCAAACTTTGTACTTAAGGAAATCGGACATTTTTCAATACTTAATAACCTAATACAATTTGCAAGTATTTTCTCTCATTCCATGGGTTGCCTTTCACTTTCAGACTCCACTTCTAATTCTAGTTCTCTTGCTATTTCTGCCACGTGTGCAGTGACTTCCTCTACTGAAGTCTTCAACCCCTCAAAGTCATCCATAAGGGTAGAAATCAACTTCTAAACTCCTGTTAATGCTGATATTTTGACCTTCTCCCATGAATCACAAATGTTCTTAATGGCATCTAAGAATGATAAATCCTTTCCAGAAAACCTTCAATTTACTTTGCCCAGATCCATCAAAGAAATCAGTATCTATGGCAGCTAAAGCCTTACAAAATACATTTCTTTTTTGTTGAGACAGGGTCTTGCTCTGTCACATAGGCTAGAGTGCAGTGGTGCAATTAGCTCACTGCAGCCTCGAACTCCTGGGCTTAGCGATCCTCCTGCAAAATATATTTCTTAAATAATAAGACTTGAAAGTTGAAATGACTCCTTAATCCACAGGCTGAAGAATGGATGTTAGCAAGCATAAAAACAACTTTAATATCCTTGTACATCTCCATCGGAGCTCTTGGGTGACTAGGTGCATTGTCAATAAGCAGTAATATTTTGATTTTTTCTGAGCAGTAGGTCTCAAGAACAGGCTAAAAAGATTCAGTAAATCATGAACACAGTAAACAGATGTGTTGTCACCCAGGCTTTGTTGTTCCACTTACAGAGCACAGGCAGAGTAGAATTAGAATCATTCCTAAGTGCTCTTGAATTGTCAGAACGGTAAATGAGAATAGGCTTCAATTTAAAGTCACCAGCTATATTAGCTTCTATACAAGAGTCAGCCTGTCCTTTGAAGCTAGGCATTGACTTCTCTAGCTATGAAAGTCTTAGATGATATCATCTAACAGAAGGCTATTTCTTCTACATTAAAAATCTGTTGTTTAGTGTATCATCCTTCATCAATTATCTTAGCTAGATCTTGTGGACTTGCTACAGCTTATCCATCAGCACTTGCTGCTTCACCTTGCACTTTTATGCTATGGTTTCTTTACTTAAGCCTCATGAACCAATAGTTAGCTTCATACTTTTCTACAGCTTCCTCACCTCTTTCAGTCTTTACAGAACTGAAGAGAGGACCCTGCTCTAAATTAGATTTTGGCTTAGGGAATGTAGTAGCTGGTGTGATCTATCCAGACCACACAAAATTTCTCTGTATCAGCAATAAAGCTGTTTTGCTTTTTTGTCATTCATTTGTTCACTGGAATGGCACTTTGAATTTCCTTGAAGAACTTGGCCTTTGCATTCACAACTTGGCTAACTGGAGTGAGAGGCCTAGCTTTCCCTGAGCTTTTGAAATGTCTTCCTCATTTTTTGTAGAGATGAAGTCTTTCTATGTTGCCAATGCTGGTCTCTAAACTCCTGGCCTCAATTGATCTTTTTGTCTCAGCCTCCTGAAGTGCTGAGATTACAGGTGTGAGCCATTGTGCCCACTGGCCATGATTATTTTTGATTGTATGTTCTTATTTATAAAATAAACAAGTACAAAATTGTTGGCATAAAAAATTTGAGGCCTAAAATGATATTATTTTCTTCCAGAGAAGTCTTACTTTCATTTCGTCCAGGTGCCTGGCAGAACTCATAACCCAAGATCATCTCAATCTAATTTAGGGACTAAATTCTGAAGCTGAGTTACAGCCGTTCTAAGGAACATGTATTTCTAGTTCAAACTTACTCTCAGGTACAGCCCTTTGGGGTCCCAACTCCGATGCTGAGAATCTACCAAGACCCCATCACCCCTGGCTGCAATGCTATCAAAATGGCCCATGAACTCCTAGCTTCTCCTCTGCAAATAATACTGGGGGAAAGTGGCCCCAAACACTGGGTGTACTTAGAGACTGCTCTTTGTACCCTGATCCAGTAATTCATCATTATCTTGATAGCTCATCAGTGCCTTCAAGCAGATGTTTTTTATATTTATTCAGCTTTTCTAGTTGTTCTCAGTGGACAGCTGGCTTGAGTCATCTATACACCTGTAACTGGAAACGAGTCTCTACTATTTTGTAAAAAGGTATTCTATATGTTCATTGGTGGTCACTTTAAAACACATAAACGAATTCTTTGATATGCCTTTAAGAGGTGGAGTTAAATTTCCCTCCTCTCGAGTATGAGCTGCATGAAGTGACCTTCATCTAACAGAATGTGGCAAAATGATGGATTGTGATTCCTGAGGGAAGGTCAAAGCAGTTTCCACCTTGCTCTCTTGCTCAGGGGAAGCCAGCTGCCACAACGTAAATGCATTCAAAGAACCCTACGGAAAGGCCCATATAGCAAGGAATTGAGGCCTCTTGCCAACAGCCATGTGAATGAGCCATCTTAGGAGATCCTCCAGGCTCAGCATGGCCTCTGGATGACTACAGTCCAGGCCAACTTCTTTATTGCAACATGAAAGACTCTGAACAAAAACTACCCAGCTAAGCCACCCTTGAATCTTAATCTGCAAACTGTGAGAGGATAAATGTTAAACCAATCAATTTTGGGGTAAATGGTTTTATATTAATAGTAATATGTTTGTTTTAAATTTTATATTATTTTTAATTTAATATCATTCATTTTATGTGAAAAATGAAACCGATAGCTTAAAATTTTAAATTAATATTTAAACAAAAAAGAATATGATTGTTTTACCTCATTTTTATTCCTAACTGGAAGCAGAGTTTTTCAGAACAGATGAAGTCATTTGCACAATAGTATTAATAGATAATCCATTCAGAAAACCTTTATGATTTATTCTTACTTCCTGAAGAGCTTCTATAATATGGTCTCTATGCAAAAGGAAAACATACATGAGCATTTGTCCTTTCCAAAGTAACACATTCTGACTATAGCTAAGTTATTGAACTATACTTTTACATAAAAAGCTTACAGCCAATTAAAATATAATTTTAGTTGTTACCTGCTGACTTCTGGGTGTAGTTCAGCCAGTCTCTTCATGATCTTGGTGAAGCTACGCAAGTTCAATGTATTTGGAGGTATGAATCTAATAGGTGCATCAGGTAATAATTTAGCAGATTCAATTTGTTTACAATTCTTCTTGACACCCTAAATAAGCATTTTGAAAGTTTTCTTAAAACCATTACATAGAGATAATACAGCTTATTCAATTAAAATAAATTTTAAAATTATAAATAAAATGTTCTAAAAATTTTAGTTTAAGATTATTTATACCAAGTAAATTTACTTCAGCTGTGTTCAGGGCCATATATTAAAAACATGCCCAACATATTTTTTTATAGTAATGATAAAGTCTATGAGACTATGTCTAAATCAGCCTTTCTCAACTGGGATTCCTCCTCTGAACCACAGAACACAGAAAATGATGTAACTGACATAACTAGATCCATTCTAGATGCACAGGAGAGAGGTTAACCCATTAAATAAAATGAATGTTTTAGGCTTAGGGCATTAAAGCTTAATTCTTTTAATCAATCCATCTGAGAAAGGCTGGTCTGAAGAGTAATTATAAATATTCTATATTTTATTTATTAAATACTGTATGTAATGAACACAAACTATATGCCTAGAAGTATGTCACAGGTTGTGGGGGGGAAAACTAGTAATATAAAGTGCAGCCCCCTCCACTTGTGAAAAGATAAAATTAAAATGATCAATTAGTTACTATTAACCATGCAAGTAGACTATAAATTGTGGGAAACTACTGTAAATCCCATAGAAGTTCAACAAAGGAAGGGCTCAGACTTTAAACCCTAGATGAAAAGTCAGGGCAAAATACACAAAATATTAGCTCTGCCACATCAGAATATTACATATTTTACGTATTGCCATATTTTCCCACTAGATTTAAGCTTCCTAAGAGCACAGATTTTTGTCTATTTTGTTCACTGTTGCTTTCCCAGTTCCTAGAATAATGTACACAGTTGGTATGTAATAACTCTTTGTTTTATAAATAAAAGATTGGAATGCAGTAGTTTACAGTGATAGTTGAAACCACACAAAAAATGAGCTCTCCAAGAAAAAAGCCAAATTACTGGTATGTTATAGCAATGATAATAGCTATACTTACTGAGTACATTCTCAGTACATTATACTAAGAATTTTTCCGTATTAAGCTTGTTTAAACTTCTAAATATTTGAGGTAAGAACTATTATCCCCATTTTAAGAGAAAAAGCTCAGAGAGGTTAGGTAACTCTCCCAGTCACAGGATGAGTAGGAGGTAGAGCCAGGTTATAAACAGAAGAGTTGTTTTTAATATCATGATTCTGCCTCTCATTGTAGACAATATTTTCTAAATAGAATGTTGAGAATCTGAGAAAAAAAGGGAAAAAGAAATTGCTACAGAAGTGGGCGCACTTGGAGTATAGTGTAACAAAGATGGTAAAAGGAGCTTCCCTATCCATATACTATAAGACAACGACCACCAAGAGCCCACAGGGCCCTATTTATACCTTCCCTCTGCCAACCTCACAGCCCACTGCCACAGCTGACTGGACCAACAATGTTGTCTTTTGAGCTAATTTAAGACCAAAATCACAGGCTGGATCAATTAGATTTCCTGTTAAAGAATGTGGAATTGGAATATGAAGCAAATTAATCAGTCAAACTGAAAATACTGTAGAGTCAGAATTAAGTAAAACAAAGCAAAATGGAGACAGAAAACAGTCATGACCAGAGAAAAGCAGTGTGCAGAGAGGAGAGGGAGAATGAGTACAGAGATGCAGAGGCAAGAAACCGTATTAACTGCTACATGAAGAAGGGAGAGGAGAAGCCAGAGTTCCCAAATCTTCTGTTTAGGTCCCCAAGTAACCTAACTGTACTTTGTTTCCTGCCTTCCTACCGTGGAAGGAAACAAAAAATCCATCCTAAACATGAAGTGTCACTGAGATGAGAGGAAAAAAGTTTCAAGAAAGAAATGGCTAATTTTAAAGAGGCCAAGGAGTCAAGAAGAAGGCAGATAGGGGAAAGACCAATAAAAAGGTCACAGTGACAACAGAAAGAGCAGTTCAAGTGAAATTTTAAAGACTGAAGTCAGATTATTAGGACAAAGGAGAGAATCGATCAAAGAAATTGAGACACTGGATATAAATCACTTCACTGAGAAGTTTGGCAATAAAAACCCAGGACAGATAAGGATAGTAACGTCAAAGGAATGCAAAGTCAAGTGAAAATCCTGTCAGGATAAAGAAGGGCTATGCCTGACTGCGAGTAGAGACAAAGGTCTGTGAGTGGAAATGGAGTCACTAAGGGTATAGAAAAGGAATGTGATAACTCCAGGAATTAGGACAGGATTGGAAAACAGACATAGTTAAAAGAGATCCCTTTATCTTATTAAGGGAAAAATTTAGATTCATTTGTTCAACGAATATTTACTCTTTCATCCACTTATTAAAAAGGGATTTGTGTTGATCTGTAGATTCAAAGTAACCCCAATAAAAATCCAAGTAGGATTTTTGTTGTAGACAGACAAGTTGAATTATAAAATTTATATAGCAACACAAAGAGACTAGAACATTAAAAAATAATAAATTTAGAGGACACATTCCACCTGATTTCAAGAGTTACTATAAAGCTACAGTAATCAAGACCATGTAGCATGGGTAGAAAAATAGATAAACAGTTCAATGGAACAGTTACAGTCTAGATATAGATCCACACAAATAGGGGCAATTGATTTTTGAGCAAGGCGCAAAGGTAATTCAATGGAAATTAGATAGTCTTTTCAACAAATGACACTGGAACAATTCCATATGCAAAATGGAAACAAATACAAATAAACAAAACCACAATTTGTACCTGAAACAATATATAAAAATTAACTCAAAACCTTTGTGACCTTGAATTATGCTAAGATCTCTTAGCTACAACGCTAAAAAGTGCAAGTTATAAAAGCAAAATTAATAGGTTATACTTTATCAAAATTAAAAACTCCCGCTGAGAAAGACACTGTTAAGATGAAAAGACAAGGCACAAGCTGAGAATAATTATTTGCAAATCATATATCTGATAAAGAATTCAAACCTAAGTAAGAAAATAACTGAATAAAAATGAGAAAAACATGAACAGGAATGAAATACTGATACACACAACGGCATGGATCAATGTCAAATGCATTAAGCTAAGTAAAAGAAGCCACGCTACTGGGGTTACATAGTATGATTTCATTTACATGACATTCTCAAAAAGGTAAAATTATAAGAACAAAAAATATATCAGAGCACAAGAGAATTTTCTGGAATGATGAAACTGTTTTATATCTTGATTATGGTGGTGGTTACTTGCCTGTATGCATTCATCTAAAGTCATGGACACCAAAACGTGCATTTTACTATATGTACATTAAAAAGAAAGATCTGTGGAATGCCTACAGGATCCTGCAGCTGTAAAGGGTTGGCAAAGAGCCTAAAGTTAAAAAGAATGAGTTTCTGCTAGGTCTACAAAGATTTAGATTTACCCTCAGGAATAACTGGAATTGTACAAAAGCAGGTTAGGGTGGATCCAAGGTTAAAAACAATTCAGATTATTGCTCTCGTTCCCACTTCAAGACTGCTGATACTGGGGTTATTTATTCTACAAAGCTACTTATAGCAATATTGGCATGTCCAAAGACCATTTAAGGGATCAATCAAGAAAACTAACCTTTTGATCAAAAGAAAAAAACTCACTGTCCTGCTCAGATCCCAGCTGCCTTGGCCTACTTCTGGGCAATTTAGGAACAGGGATGGCTGAGTTGATTTCTTTGTTGGTGCTTTTCTCCAAATTATTCAAACTAGTTTTATTCTCATATTTGGAGGCAAGTGGTGATGGGTATTCTCCGGGAGTTTTAACGAGTCGCACGTTTACTGATTTTCCATTTATTTCTAGCCCATCCATTTCTTTCACAGCCATCTTAGCATCACTGTTTTTTGTGAAAGCAAGAGATGCATATCTAAAATAGAAAAGCAGAAAACCAAAAAGTTTTTCTTTAATGACTTTAAATTACCTCAAACTTAATTTTGTAACAACTGGCTCAAATATAGTTTTCACAAGAATAACTGCTCTTTTTAAAAATAAAAAGGTTGATATACTTAGCTTAAAATCAGGAAGAATGTTTATTTAGGATAACTAAATAAAAACCAAATTAAAGATGGGAAATAAAAGATAGTAAGCATTTCTTATGAATTATCTATTAATTTTATATTAAAATTTAATGTAAAACATCTGCAAAGCTGATATATGATAAAGTTGCAGAGATTAGTGATCTGGGGACTAGTTATTTATACTAAAAAAATTAAAATTAATTCCTACATACAAACATAACCTCCAGATGACTCAAAGGATTGCATGTGAAAGTCAAAATTTAAAACATTTATCAGAATATTTAAGAGAATATCTTTATGGCCTTGTTGTGGGAAAATATGTAGACCAAAAAAAGAGTTGGAAAATCTAATCAGAACTTTAACCATATAATTGAGAAAGTCGGGCAAGAGCTATTCCTATAAAAGCACCAGACCTAGACAGTGTCAGTGGAAGGATACATACCAAATCTGAAAGTGGTTGTTTTCAAATGATGGGACTATGGATAATTTTTTATAACTTCCTTATATTTTTGCATTTTACTGTATTTTCTAAATTTCCACACAGTATGTATAATATTTAAGAAAAAAAAACAACACAGTTTTTCCTAAGGATTCAACAAGATAATAAAAGAATCTTTCACATTAGTTAATACTCATAGGATTATAATGTACTTTAATATAATGATATGTATTAATACCACATTAATGAGTAAAATTTAAAAAGCACATAATCTTAGGTGACTCCATTAAATAAAATTAAACACCTATTTTTTAACAAATTTCAACCCCAACTACAAACAGGATTCTTTCTTAATTGATAAAGATTTTCATATCTGAAATGAACAGCCATCATTTTTTATAAGACGGTGAAGGTATTTCCATTAAGCCATCATCATTGTGATTTGATGCTTCTGAATGATCTGACAATGTCACAAAATAGAAAGTAACAACATACATATTGGAAGAGATTATATATAGATGATGTAGCTATCTACCTAAAAAGTATAAAAGCGTCATCTAAAAAGTAATTAAAATCAGAAATAATAGAATTAAATACAATTTTCTGCGCATCTACTATGTGCCAGGCTTTACTCCTAGTGCTTTATATATTTAACTCATAATAGTTTCACAATGCTATGACAGTACTACTAACCTTACTTTATAAACGAAGAGGCTGAGATACAAAAAGGTTACGTAAATTGCCCAAATTTATTCATCAAGTTGCTGACAGACCTTGGGAACTGAACCAAAGTTATCTATTTCTGGAGCCCATTCTCCTTAACTAAGGCACTCTACTTCCCCTATGAAACAGTACGTAACAAGATAAAGTACACAAAAGTCAGTAAATCTGCTATATACCCCTAATAACAAGCTACAAAGTATAATCAAAGAAAGATCTGATTAAGAACAGCACAAACTAATGACTGCAGCTATTTGTCTATGTGTCCCCCTATACTAGCCAGGGAAACTCCTGTGGGAATGGCCCTTGACTTTATCACCACCGTGGCTGATGTCTGGTACAGAACCTCTAGTGAACAGCAGGCACATAGTAACACACATTTGACTGAATTTGGGAAACACACCTGTAATTAGTAGAAGAATCATAAATTGAAATTTCAGAAACTTTGTATTTCTGGAAATGAGACCTTAAATCAGCCTAAAAAAAGAGAAATAAGTTTGTGAAAAGTAGAAAAACAACAAATAATCATAATATGAACAATTAATAAATTTAAAAATGAAGTTCAAAAAAGAAATCTTGGCATACCTCAGATACTGAAGGGCAGAGACCACCAACATGTATCAAATAACCTTTATCTCTTCGTAAGGATTCAACATTCATTTCTGCTTGTAGAAAGACATAATATACCACAGAAATGATCACTATTGTACTGAGATGTTCAAGAGAAAATGAAAAATTGCTAAATATTTCATGGTTTCTTTTTACTATCACAAAGCTTATCATAAAGTTATCAGCATGACTAGATTGAAGACCAAAAGCCTGGAGTATAGTGTTAAGATTTCTGTGCCTTAATCATATCTTAAAAATAAATGGGTTGGATTAGTTGATATTAAGTCTCTCATAGCTCAAATGAATAAATCACAACTAAACGGAGTAATCAGTTACAGCCGTCCCTTGGTATCTCTGGGGGATTGGTTCTAGGACTCCCTGTGGATACCAAAATCTGAGGACGCTGAAGTCCCTTATATAAAATGGCATAGTATTTGCATATAATCTACACACATCCTCCTGCATACTTTAAATCATCTCTAGATTACTTGTAATACCTAATACAATCTAAATTCTATGTAAATAGTTGTTATGCTGTATTGTTTAGGAAATAATGACAAGAAAGTTGGTTGAATCCATGAATACAGAACCCATGGGCTGACTGTACATCACAACTAAAAAAGTCTGTCATTTATCCCTGGGTCAGAGAAGTGCTATGAGAACACTGGATGTACACGGGATCTTAACTCCTTAGTGTTAATGCTGGCTGGAGCCAGTGGTTTGAGAGATCTCTTTACACACATTCCTTTCCTGGGGAAATATCACACCAAGAAAACCTTTCAATCAGACAAATATCAACGGCAGGTATTATATAGCTTGTGATAATGTTAAGAGCACATAAGAAAAAAGAGACCAATTACTGGAGTTAACACGATTTTGGAAACCACAAATACAAGTATTATAAATAGATCAATTTTTTCTTGCTTGACAAAAAAATTCGAAATTCTTAGACTGAAATCTCATAGTCAATATTGTGAAGGGAACCTGGTCTGAAATCAAAAACAATTCACTAAATTGAGATTTGAATTACTAGCAAATCCTATACCTGGCACATAGGGAGTACACAAATATTTCTGGAATGAATCCGTGAGTACTTTTACTTATGTTTTAATAATTTTTAAATAATAATGGGAGATTTGTAAACTTTATTTTTTTCATTAAGTAATAATAGTAGTAAGAGTAGCCTAACATTTATTGAATGCTTTGCTCCAGGCAATATGCTAAGCACTTTATATACACATCATCTCACATGATTCTCCCAACCACCCCATGAGGTAGCTATTATTAACATTATTTCCATTTTACAGATGATTGATACTGAGGTCATAGGAATTTAGGTCACAAATTTGTTAAGTATTAGTGGTAGAATTCAGGCAGAGTCTTTCATCTTCAGGTAATTAATATCTAACCTTCTTCATGAACTTACTTCACTTAATTTGTTAATCTCTTTGGATTATAAACGTATTCTACAGAGAAAATAGTGAAACTACCTAGCTCTACATTTTTATATTGCAGTGAAAAAGAAGTAAAGAAATATAGTACAGTAAAAGAGTCAGAAGGTATACATTACACCTATCACCTAACCCTTCACTAATTCAATACAAAATATCTACTTAATACCCTATGGGCTGCATGCTGTACTTGGCAGTGAACAAAAATCCCTGATCTTGCTCAGCTAATACGTAAGGCTGGGAAGGCGGTCAACCAAGTAATCAATCAAGTATCAAGTAAGCAAAACATACAGTATTGTGACAAGTGATATGGGGAAAAATACTGCAAGGAAAGAAAAAAATAGTTACAATAAAATCAGATGATATAATACCATTATTTTAAGTTGTATATATGTATTAAATATATGCATAAAGAAATGCATTGAAATGGTCACTAAAATATTCATAGTGGTTACTGCAGGTTGGAGAAACTTCAGGTAATTTTAATTTTCTTATATTTTCATATTCTATTTAAAAATCTTAATAGGCCATTATTTATACAAGCAGAAAAAAAATAAAACCATTGCTAACATGGAAAATTTAACAAACCGCAGAAACATACAGATAAAAATAAAGGAAGGTAGCATAACTATCATAAGAAATGATAGAATAATCACAGCACTAGAGAAAATTCTAACTATTATAAGCATTTAAGGACTATCTAAAGATGAAAATATTCCTGAAATAGATGAAATTACTAAAGTGAGGGAAAGCAAATAGTTTTTATCACTAACACCAATTTGATAGATTAGTACTGGTTACCTGATGAAAACTGACAAGTTGGTTTTGTTCACTAGGTAACCACACCTGGAAAGTGTCCAATGAGGGCTCAGAGGAAAAGAATGCAGGTTATCTACTTGCTAACTAAATCTTGGATTTAAGCTTTTAGCAATTTTCTGCTCTTTAAAAAGTTGACCTCCAACTGGCCAATTTCTCATTTTGTATAAAGAAAAGCCACAAACAGGAATAAAATATTAAAACAGCTCAGTTACCCAACACAACACAGAAGCAGGTAAGCGTTATTTTACAAATGGGTTAGGATTTCTCAGTAAATTGTTAAACCAACCTAGTGTAAACTTCGGATTCCATCTATCTTGTTCTATTTGATTTTCTTGTATTCCTGAGAAGTCAACTCCTGTCAGGTTTTCTTTAGCATCAAACCAGTCTTCACTTATTTCTTGGTAATTTCTACAGTCTAATAAATTGAAAACGACGAGCTATGAATTACCTATAACGTTTAACCCTCTGAAAAGTTATCTACAAAACATGATCACTATGATAATTACTTATTCTATATATAAATCTAAAGATGAATATTAGCAAAATAAGAGAACCAAGCATAAAGACTCTGTGAGAGAGGATTTCAGCAGTCCTGAAATAAAAAGTTCTTTGAGTGATCTGCTTCCTAGTTCCCCTTTAATTAATACTGATTCCCAGTTTATTAAAACTGTTACTTTTCTGATTTTTCAATTGTTCTCTATTGGAAAAAAGACATTATATACAGAATAACAGAAAACTTCTTTCGAAGGACTAAATAGCGCTGCAGCTCTTTATATCGTTAAAATTAATGATCTTTTTGGAATGACCATAATCTCTTTTCAAAAAGGATGAAACTAAAAAAATGTACACGATTTACAGAGATACAATTAGACACAAGAAAGAGTTTTCGTATTGGAAACATGAAGCAGAAGAATAAAAGTTCACATTATTATTCAGCATTATCAGATATATTAGGTGACTTTAAAGACAAGTCAAGCAAAAATAATAACATACTTAACATTCACACTCAGAATGATGCCATTTTAATCAATTAAAAATATTTATTTTGATTGAATGAATAAACACTAGAGATATTTTAAACTTTGTTTTCTGGCAACTATGAAAGATAATATGTGTTTATACTAACCTTTATCATCAAGTTTCAGTTGATCAAAGTCTACATTTATATCACCATTTTTTAAACCATCTTTCTTGGGTGATGTATCTTGTTCAGGATGACTGTTGTCAGATAACAAAGATATCTGAGGATTGAGATAATAAAAACAATAATAAGGACTAACAATTATTGCGCTCTTACTATGTGACAGACACTCTTCACTGTCATTATTTAGCCCTTACAATAATGAAGGCTATGAGAGTAAAACTATCAACTTGACTTTATAGATGAGAAAACTGAATCTAAGAAAGTTACTGTGCCAAGTCACAGTTAAGAATTAGGATTTGAATCCAGTTTGTGTATAGTTACTATGTGCTAACACTAGTATTTTGTATAGTTACTATGTGCTAACACTAGTATTTTGTAAAGTGTGGCATGTACATGCTAGAAGTACTTGAGATAAGTTTTAGAGGTATATATAAATATTAATAACATTAACCATTAACAGTTATATATTTTAGTGTATGCTGTGTATATCTTTTATTTATGGTAAGCAATTATTTCTTTCCTATATGTAAGAGTGAATTATTCTTTACACTTAAATTTTTGCAAAAAGGAGAATCATTTAAAGAAAAATACAGAATAACTAACATTATAGGTAATATAAGGCTATGGTAAATTGTGAAGATGGTACATGAGTAGCTGAAATTTAGAAATACTATACTACATTATACTGGCTTTCATGCATAACTAATTTAATGAGACAGGGACTAAAATGTAATCCCAACTTAAAATATTGTTTTATAGCCAAAAGATTATAAAAATTATGTTACGTCTGCATCTTATACTTTTAAAAATAATTTCTTGTTCTCCCTAAATAAGCAGGTTATACCATTGGTACCATTACAATGAAAATAAAACCCTTGAGAATTATCATATAGTACTAAATGTACAACTTGTTTAAGCAAAGTATTAATATGTAAGAAATTCAAGTACATAAAAATCTAGTTATGTGTTAATTCTTTGTGGATAACTGAGTTTTTTTAAAAAAAGAATTTAACAACAGAGTAATTTGTTAAAGCAATTTTACTTTTTATCATTCATGTTAGTAGAAAGGAACATATACTAATCAAGAATTTCACTTTGGACTTGGGGATCCATCTTGGGGGATTATCTAAGACCACTCAAATAATGAAACCTTAAGGTTAAGACCAAAGTCAGAAAAGCAGAAATAAACTTCATCTTTCCTATCCCATTGCCTCCTCACTTGATAATGGAATGTAACTTACATTACTATAACACTTTATCATTTTCAGGGTGTTTTAATATAGATTAAACCATCTTTCCTGATTGTCATCTGACCAAGATTCCCTTGGGAGAACAAGAGAGAATGAGAAAACCTATGAAAGGCATTTAAAAACTACTTTCATCATTTCAGCAAAAGAGAAATTAAAACTTTGCCCTGCCTAAAATAAATGGAATATTACTTTATTCTACCTCATGAGATGAAGGTGCACGATATTAGTTTTAATTAAACTCACTCAACATGATGGTGGCTATATATCATGGATTTGCCTGGGACAGTCCAGATTTATACCTATTGCTGTGGTGAATGATTAACATCACCCTCTTTCATCCTCAAAAGTCAACTGATTTGGTGATAAATTATATACTTACCCTACTCAACATATATTACTGATATCTGTTTGATTAGGCTTAAATACACCATTATGTTCCTTCTAATTAGTTATATCTCTCAAATGGTAGTATACAAAGCAAGCTAGTTGAGTGAAAAGAAGGATGTTGGAGTCTCTGAAAATTATAGTTTACTTAAGCCATAAAATTAAAGATTTATACAGATGAACTTTCTAAAATACTTACTTGAGAGAGTGTCTTTTTTAGGTTGGAAGAAACATCAACATCCTGAGCACTTTGATTATCTAGTTCAGAATCTGCTCCTGAAAAGCTAAAAAGATAAAGACTTCAGAAGGAATAAGATCTAATGTTTGATAGCAGACTATAGTTAGCAATGTATTTTATATTTCAAAATAGCTAGAATAGAGGACTTGAAATGTTCCCAACACAGAAATATTAAATATATGAGGTGATGGATATCCTAAATACCCTGAACCTGGTTATTACATATCCTATGCATGTAACGAAATATTACATGTACCCTGTAAACATGTACAAATACTGCATATCAGTAAAAAAAAAAAAATAAACACTTTATTAAAGAATTCATGAATGTTTTAAATAGGGACCAAAACAGAAAATTTAAAGTTAACTGGATTAAGTGATTTTAAAGATTTAACGAGTTCTAAATTAGATGAAATCAACTCACACATGTGATTCTTCTTTCATCAGCTGTAAAGACAGAAAAGAAAAATCTCTGTTTAAAATGTTTTCTGTCTAAATGAAGTAAAATTTCTATTCCTAAAACATACATACATACCCTGGAAGCAAAAGTAGAGAAGGTAGATAACAATTTTGATTCTACTGACAGTGGGGGCAGCTCTTCCAGTGGTATGCCCTTGTGTATTTTTTCTTTCAAATTCACATATCTAACTTTTAAGTCTCTCAAAAGAGACAGTAGTGCCGATCCTAATTCCTTGTTAGCAGAATTACTCGATAAATTCCTGTTCAAAATTTAAGTTCACAAAACTAAATTATTTAGGCTCAAGTCATCCATTTAACACTAATATTAATATATTATACACTTAGTTCTAACTCTCCAGATCTTAAATTTTTTTCTTTTAAACGTTGAGTAAAAGAAAGTGAATCACAATTAATGTGTTTTTCTAAGGGCAGTACAAACATCCCTCAAAGGATAAACCAGAGAGAATGTGGTAGAATGTCATGCAAAAACCCCAACTTCATCCTTACTTGGACTTTACATAAAGTTCAAACATTACTTTTTCTAGAAAAAGTCCATTACCCCTAGGCCAGCTACGTGCCCAGTTACAATCTACCCCTCATTCTGCCCTTTAAAAATGAAAATTAAAAAAATTTTCCAGAATAAACTTAAAGGTAGCGATACATTTCTTAAAAAATATAGATTTAAAATCAATAAACACCTATTTAATCCCTCCCTATTTTCCATTACAAGTTTGTAAATATCACAACAATGACGATGACACATCTGATAGTGAACATTTAAAAGTTGCAGCTCTGCTTTCATGGCTCTCTGCATTATTTTCTGACAGCACACTGATGGCAAATTCTCCATCTCTTTAAAAAGTTGAAATTCCCTTTAAAATAAAAAAAAGGATTAGGTTAAGATTCCAAACATTTTTCTATAGTAATGACAGGCCTCTAGAAACATTTTAAATTTCTTGCATTTCCCTGTCAAGTTTAAATCGATTCTACTCAGGCTAGAGAGGCTGCAGGAACACATAACAGCTTCAGAAAACAAGGACATCAACAATCACAACTAAATATATTCTTTCTAGAAGTCAAGGAAGTAAACAATTCTCAAATTCATACTTTCTTTTACCAAAAAATGATTCCAATCTAAGGTAATAACTTTATCCAGAACCAATGTATTTTTCAACCTAAATCAAACTTTGGCCAAGATTTTTTTAAGTTGTAAGCATTTTGGATGGAAATTGTTCTTAAAAACATTACCTTTTTAATAGAAAATAATTTACATTTTCCTAAGTAATTAAGAGTACTTAACCTAAGCAAATATTTTGCCATGCTATTACAATATATCAAGTCACTACGTTTTTTGAGTGTTAATGTTATTGGAAGTCTTCCCTTGTTTCCAGTTGTCACTTTCAGCTGTTCTCAATGCTTCTGTTTCTGGAAACCAACTCTTTCATTTAATTTTACAGAGTTGAGATGCCAGAATAAACTCATTAGAAGAACGAATGAATGAAAGAAAAGTAAAGGACCTCAGAACATTGTAACTAA
This sequence comes from Indri indri, assembly GCA_004363605.1. Taxonomy (NCBI): domain Eukaryota; kingdom Metazoa; phylum Chordata; class Mammalia; order Primates; family Indriidae; genus Indri; species Indri indri. Next base: position 31,174 of record RJWJ010010356.1, read on the forward strand.
TTTGGCTTCTTAGACACTTCCCTGTTTCTCTCGTTTCCCACTTCCTCGTTATTCATTGTGTTCTGAATTATAAGGGTATCTTAATAAATGCAAAGCAAATTATATAATAAATTAAAATCAAGATTAAAATGCACCAGTGAAAGTAGCTATTTACTTCTTCAAATTTATGACATTTTCAAAAAACACTTTTTGTCTACAGGGGAATAAAATGAAAGAAAATGGAAAATCAAATCAGTATGAGTTTGGGTTGAACAGGTAAGATGCCATGAGTTTCTGAAGAAATTGAGACTGAAATCTCAATAAATGAAGAGCTTTAATATTCCATATTGTTTTATTTATTTGTTTGAAGGCAAATGGCTGAAGCAGATGATTCTGTAGGTCCCTTTTAGCTGTTATTCTGTATAGTTAAATATGCTACACAGAAAACAAATACTATTTCGATCCCCACCCCCCCATGTATCTGCAAGCTCATACATCTGACGTACCTCTCAGGATGTTTCTTTAAGTCTGTGATAGCAGATGTTTTTCCTAATTCCAGGGAATCCTGAAAACAGATTTTAAATTAAATTATAAATATATGATAAAACATGGTCTATCTGAAGTTCCAAACTAGTATTAATAAAATGTAAAATTCAACTTCTAATGCACTTTGTGGCAATAGCAGCCATGGGAGGATAGAGCTGGTAATAATCTATACACCCTTTCCCCTCATCTAGCATATGTCACTAAAGTCTCAATATAATCAATGAACCAAAAACATTTATTAGCATATACGGTCTCTTTATAAAGTCAAATAAAATTTTGTTATTAATCATATTGATTTTACCTTATTTAGAAAATTTCCATTAGGTTTTAAACTGTCAACCGAGGGAGATTTTCCTGATCCTTTTATCATAGCCATCGGAGTATCTACACAGTCTTGACTGTATGACCACTCTGTATTACAAGCCACACTTCTCTGTTGCTCACTTTGCCATTCACCAGGCCGTTTTTTATTCATCATTGTAATCTCTGTGTTGCTTGATGTAGATACTACAGAAGATCTTGCACTTGTTGCCCTGCTGGTTGTGAAACAAGCCCTAAAATCAGTGCTCACATCCACAGTCTGATTAACTGTGACTGTACAACTTGCTGCATCTGTCACTGATTTAGGATTTATTCCTTCCATATTGCGAAGGCATGTTTTATTTGTGGCACTGATATCAGCAACTTTTAGGGAGCTACCTTCTTCTGTTGCCTGAATATCTCTGACTGTAACCCTTGGTAGTGTAATAGAAAAATCTAAGGCTGGGTCAGGGGTGTTTTGTAGGCTTTTATAATGTGAATATTCACAGGCAGAAATTACTGAATCATCAAAAACAGAGGTCCAGGAAGTTTGACAATCTTTACAGGGTTGTAATAATGTTTCTAAAGCTTTGCCTTGTGGTAATGTGCTAGAATTTTTAAGGTGCTGTAATATTTTGTTCTCAACAACTGTATTTCCACAAAAATCTTTGCTTTCAGTTATTTGAGATTTCATTTTTTCAGTGTAAATTTTAGTTTTTAATGCTTTTTTAGGGTTCAAGAAACCACTCTTAGATTGAGATTCCTGGTTTCCAAGAGAACTGCTTCTTAGTTTACCGTCATCAAATACTGTATGGTACATTAAATTAGTCTCTTGTTCCTTACACTTTTCAACCTTTGGTTCATATTCTCTTAACATGACAGAATTCTGAAATTTGGAGACATGAGGTGAATCTTCTTCTCTATAAACATCCAGTGAATCTAAAGAAAAGATAGAACCACTTTCCAACTTAACATATTTATCTTCTCCATTGCTAGCACATTTAACTTCATAACCTGAATTTCTTAATTTGACAACTTCCAGATTAGATATACTTAATGTTTTTGTATGATCAAAAGATAAATGGTTACTTATATATTCTTGTTCTTCTGCACTGTGATATTCCTGCTGTGAGTCTTCATCTGTATCATGCTTTTGTATATCTTCAGCAGTTTCTTTATATTCACCATCCAAAATCTTGTATATTCTTTCCAAATCAACAGTCTTATTACCTTGATGTGCCAAAACATCAAAAAACACCTCCTTTCTTTTCTGCATTTCAGGATCTAATTCTGAACTTAAAGGAATAAGACTTTCATGCTTTAGTTTTGACTCTGAATAAGGAATAGAGTATGTTTCATTTAAGGAAGCATAGTCAGTACTGTCTTCAAATTCACTTGACTGAGACTGAGTACTCTCTCTGTTAGTATCTTGACTCATTGAAAAAGATGGCTCCAATAAATCTATTTTGTCAATATTGCTGATTTCTTTGTCATTAGCTCTTTGCTCTAGTGCCAAGGAATCCCAGTCATCATCAGGAAAAGTCAATTTGACTTCATTACAGCCATTGGAAGATAACAAATTTTCTTTCTTAGTTTTAGAAGGTTTATCTGATTAAAAAAAGGGATAAAATGTTAACAACAGCAACATTATATAATTTAAACACTAAAAAACCTTAGCTACTATCTGGTCCAAGCATTTCCCAGTACACAAATACTTTTTATGTTATCCATGACAAATATCCCTTACAGTAGCTGTTACAGACTGAACTGTGTCCCCCGACAATTCCCAAATTCATATATTGAAGCCCTAATCCACAATGTGATGGTATTTGGAGGTGGGGCCTTTGGAAGGTAATTACGTTTAGATGATTAGCACCCTTATAAGGGACAGGAGAGAGCTTTCTTCCCCTCTCTTATGTGAGGACACAGCAAGAAGGCAGCCATCTACAAGCCAGGAAGAGATCTCTTACCAGAACCTGGCCATGGAGGGACCTTGATCTCAGACTTCCAGCCTCCAGAACTATGAGAAAATAAACTTCTGTTGTTTTAGCCACTCAGTCTATGGTATTTTGTTATGGCTACCCGAGAAGACTAAGATAGCCAAGATTCTGCTTGAATTTTTAACAGCAAGGAGTTGACTATTTATGGGGCAGCCACTCTGTTTGTAGGCAGGTCTAACAAGAAACTTTTCGCTTATAAAATTATTTAATAAATCTTTGAGTGCCTCCTAGTGCCAGCCCTAGGCATTGTAAAAACAAAGGAAAAGAAAACACGAGTGCTGCCCTCAAATGCTTATGGATTTCATAAGAGTCACAGATAAGCACACAAAAACGTACTAAAGATAAAAGTGCTGAAAGAATTGTGCTGACAGAGCAGGTAAATGCTTGAGAAGAAAGAAGTAGATTTCAGAGAAACTTTCTATTTAAAAAGTGTTTTGAAACAAAATAGACAAAATTACTTTAGGCAGATCCAACAGCAAGTACAGTTAGCTGTGTAAAAAGGAAATGGCATTTCCAGGAAATTCTAAGTTAGCTTGTCTGGAATGAAAGAGCTAGATGGGAGTGACAAGACCTGTGAACTGAAAGAAGCCTTTTATGATGTGCTGAGGAGTTTGGGCTCTTTATTCTAAGGCAATGGAAGACCTCCGACAGCTCCTTAAATGGGTAATCATGTGACTGGAATTGGAATACTGGCAACAGTAAGAATGAAGGCTTGAAGGAGGAAAGTAAAGGCAGGTAGACCAAAAGAGTGCAGAAGTGAGACTGAAAAACCGACTGGTATAAAAATTCCACAACTGACCAAGTCTTGGTGACTGATTAGAATTGGCAGTGAGAGGAAGAGAGGTATCAGTAGTTTTCAAATATTTTTTTGACTAAGACCACAATTTGAAACACATTTTATATCACGTTTTTGACTAAGACCACAATTTGAAACACATTTTATATCACGACACATTACACGCATTTGACGATATATGTGTATATAAGTAAAATGAATTTTACAAAACAGTAATTACTCCCTTTCTAATGTGTTCTGTTATTTTCTATTTTATTTCATTTCACTAAAAAAACCTGATCACAATCAACTAAACTGATTTCATGATTCACTGATTGGCCACTACCTGCTTAATCAGTCTAAGACAATGCTATGGTTTACAACTTGGTACTACAGTTGAATGGGAATACTCATTGCTAAAGAGATAGAGACTTTATGAAGAACAGATTTAGAGGGTAGAGAGGAAAAGTGAGGAAGAGGGGTAAAATAATGAGTTCAATTCCAGACAAGTGAACTTTGAGGTTAGTGATAGAACACCCAGATGAAAATGTCCAGCAAGATGTTATAAATATGGGGTTGGAGATAAGAGATCTGTTTAGGAGTTCTTTATACATTCTGAATACTAATTCTTGTTTTTTAAAATGTGTAAGTGAATTTTCCTAGTTTATTATCTTTTAATTTTTTTTTTAAGAGACAAGGTCGGTCTTGCTATGTTGCTCAGGTTGGACTTGAATTCTTCGGCTCAAGCTATCTTCTTGCCTCAGCTAGGGCTACAGGCATGTGCCACAGCACCTGGCTAAAACTTTTTATAGCACTTTGTTATACCAAAGTCTTTGAGATTATTTAGTTAAATGATTTGGTCTTTTCTTTTATAACTTCTGGGTTTTGTGTCTGGCCTTCCTTACCAAATAATTATAAAAAAATTCTCCTATAATTAATTCTAATTCTACGTGTTTCTGTATGTTTAACACTTAGCCTTTCTACATTATGTAGAATTTATTTTTCTCTCTAGCATAAGGTAGGAATCTAACTTAATTTCATTCCAAAATGGATGGTCAACTGTCCTAACACCATTTGCTAAATAATCCATTGTTTTCCTTCTGAGTTGAAACAGCATCTTTATCATATCTTGAAATCTGTTTCTGTTTCATAATTTTCTAAGAGTCTATTTCTATTTATTCTGTTTCATTAATCTATTATCTTTTGTGTAACAGTATTATACTGTTTTAATTATTATAGCATCATGGGATATTTTTGTATTTGGTAGGTTAAGTTTTTTCCTTTTTTGTTTTATTTATTTTACATTCTCTCCCCTTTATTTTACATTCTCTCCCCCAAATTAAATTTTTAAACTCATTTTTTGGGAAACATTTTGAATTGGATGAAAAAATCCTATTGATATTTACTGGGAAAGAGAGAGAACCATTATCATGTCCAATCTCCAGCAACCTTTCCTTAATTCCAACATTTAATGTATGAATAGAAAGTACATTGTTTGTTCCATTAGTGTTCATGGCTGATGTCTTCATTGTATAATATATCCATTGTCTAATACTTTATCACTTTTAAATGGCCCTCTTTATCTTCTTATAATGGTTTTTGCATCAATTATACCATATTAATACTATCATCCCAGATTTTCAAGTTCATTTGTTTCTTAACTTGCCTACCCTTTTATTTTAAACTTTTCTTTTGTTTTAAGTGTGTCTCAGGAACAATACAGGATGGGATTTTTGTATTGACCTAGAATATCTCTTAACAGTTTAAACCACAAGCCAGGCATAGTGGTGTGTGCCTATACTCCCACCTACTCAAGATACTGAGGTGGGAGGATCCCTTGAGCTGCAGTGAGCTATGATCACACCACTGGACTCCAGCCTGGGTGACAGAGTGAGACACCATCACAAAAAAAAAAAAAAAAAAAAGTTTAAGCCACATATATTCATGGGCACATAAAGTTTAGTCACTTGCTTTTTATGTTCTTGCTATTTCTTATTTTCTTTCTACCATTACCAAAAAGAAGTTTCAGATTTATGGGAAGAAAAAACATATATAACTTGTTAGTCGGCAGAAGTCAACCTGCCCCCTTTCCACCTATTACCCCAAATGCAACTGTACCTGTCAGCAGTTCTGGAAAGCCTGGCTGGACAGAAACCCTGCTTCCTGCTCACCTTCCCCTCCCTAAATCTTCCATTTCCCTAAAAGGTCTTGCCTAGACTGCCCATATCTGCCAAAAATCACTGCAGTGAATTTGCCCAGTTAAAAACACACTGAATATTACTACCTCATGGGAGGAAGGCTTAAAAAATACCAACATTGGAGGGGGAACTGTTTCACACAATTACATTTATCACCCCTTCCCACCCAGAATAAAGGGAACTGGCCTGGACCCTCACCTTTTTGGAGGTTTCCTCCATTACTGTGATAGCCTTCACCAGAAGCTGTCTCCACCACTGCAGTGGCTTGCATCACTCAAGGATATGTAGTCTAGAAAAGGTATAAATATTGAACTATTATTATACTTGACATTATATTTTTAAAAAACTATTAGAAATACAAGAATGGGATAAAGCAGCAGTTATAGTCAAAGATTCTGGTATCAGAGGGCTAATAAATAATAAAACTGGTAGAACATATGAGTAACTTTTTAAAAAGCATGAATTGACAGTAACAGAGAACAAAGGCATTCTTTTAAAATTTCTAAGGAACATCTAAGAAACCACCAATGTATCAGGTCACCAAAAAAAGTCAAAAACCAAAAAAACACAATCTTAAAGACTATAATGTGACCCTATTTATGTCAAATCTAGATCAAAAATATTTTCAAAAAAAATTGTACAATTATTAAAAACCAATGACATGGTATATCCATACAGTATTTTTCAGCAATAAAAAGGAACTACTGACACGTTACCTTATAGATTAATCTCAAAAACATTATGTTGAATGAAAGAAGCCAGACAAAAGAGGTTACATACTGTATGATTCCATTTAAATAAAATGTCCAGAAAAAGCAAATTTATAGAAAAAGTAGATTAGTGGCTGCCTAGGATGGAGGAGCAGGGGGTTGGAGGAGAAATTAACTATAAATGGGCACGAGGGATCTTATTTGGGTGATATAAATGTTCTAAAACTGATTTATGGTTTTATGTGATGGTTGCACCACTTGATAAAGTTACTAAAAAAATCATTGAAATGAGTAAAATATACCTCAATAAAGCTCTTTAGATGAGGAAGCCCAAACTAGTCACTAAAAGGAAAACCAAGACACTCCAATGGACACATGAACAGTCCCAAAGGAGACCAACAGAAAAAATGTCCAGCCAACTCACAAAATCATTTTGAGCCTCTCATGCCTACTTATCTTTACAGTCTATACTTATAAAAAGCTGAGGTGTCTTCAATGGAAGTCTGGTGATCAGGTATTAGAAAGGTTCCTGGTGAGCTTGGAAAAAAAAAAAAGTTGACTTTAATTCTCAATGAACTATTTCAATAAACAATCCTGAAAAAATCATCTAAGTTCACTCTGTTCTATAATACTATGAGAACACATTATAAAGCAGAAGATCTCATTCCATGCAGACAGCCTATCTAAGCTTTGAATCCTGACTTTGGTACTGCATGAGCAGCGTGGATTTTGATAATTGAAAAAAATAATGACAATAAGAACAAAGACTACCAAAACCTATGGGACATGATCAAAGTTATCACCAAAAGAAGCCATAGATTTAGAGGCTTGTTCATAAATAAAACTGGAATTAAGTCATCAACTCAAGAATCTAGAAAAGAATTAAAAATAAACCAAAAGGGTTGAGGATAAAATTAGTTAAGACAAAAACAGAAGTGACCAATTTAAAAACAGTAAAAATGGTACCTAAGATCAAGAACTATTCTTTTAAAAGACTAGTACAAGTAGATAAATACCAGACAAATCTAAGAGAGGACTAAAACAGAAATTAGTAATGAGAAAAGGAGCATTTTAACAAGAGATTAAGAAGTACTTCTAAAAACTATGATTGTCATATATACCCTTGATGGATAACTTGAAAACTTAACAAAAAATAGGCAATTTTCTAGGAAAACAAATTTTTAAAAAGACTCAAACAGGTGAACAGAGAATCGACCATAGAAAGAACTGAAAAGGCTAAAGATACATCCTGTAAGAACTCCTATGAAACCTTCTTTGAACAAAGAGAACTGGTGACAGGCTACCTTAAAAACTAAGCTGGGCATGGTGGCATGTGCCTGCAGTCCCAGTTACTAGGGAGCCCAAGGTGGGAGGATCATTTGAGCCCACGAGTTTGAAACTGCCACTAAAACAAAAACCCTGAAACAATAAATAAATAAAGCATTGAAGGGATAAGGGAATACTGATTGACATGGGTATGTATTTATATGTGTAAGGAGAAGAGTTTTTCACTTTTTATTATTTGAGACAGGGTCTCACTCTGTTGCCTCGGCTAGAAAGCAGTGGCGTCATCACAGCTCATTGTAACCTCAAACTCCTGGGCTCAAGCAATCCTCCTGGCTCAGCCTCCCAAGTAGCTAGGACTACAGGTACACACCACCACATCCAGCTAATTTTTTAAATTTTTTGCAGAGATGTGTCTCGCTTTGTTGCCCAGGCTGGTCTCAAATCTCTTGGTCTCAAGTGATCCTCCCACCTTGGCCTTCCAAAGTGTTGGGATTATAGGCATGAGCCACTGTGCCCAGCCAGGTTTGTACTTTAAACAAGGTAGTCAAGTAACACTTCTCTGATAAGGTGAGACTTGAAAAAACTGAAGGAGGAGAGGAAGAGAGTCATGTGGATATCTAACCAGTCAGGAAGCTACTGTAATAATCTAGGCAAGAGACAGTGATGGCCAGGACCACAGTGACTGCAGCAGAGGAGGTAAGAACTGATTAGATCCTGGATCTACTGAGGTTAGAACTGAAAGGATTTGTTTTTGTTGGAATGGATATGAATTGTGAGAAACACATTAATTCTGAGACATGTATTAGACATTCAAATGGAGATACAGAGGTCTGGAAATCAGTGAAGTTAACTAGAGCTGCACTGTCCGGTAGCCACATGTGGCTATTAAGCACTTCAAATGTGGCTAATCTGAATTGAGATGTACTGTAAATGTAAAACACATGCCAGATTTCAAAGACTTAATATGAAAAAAACATAAAATCTCATTTTTATTTCATTACATGTTGAAATAATATTTGATATACTGGGTTAAATAGAACATATTAAAATTAATTCTACCCGTATCTTTTAACCTTTTTTAATGTGGCTACTAGAAAATATAAAGTCATATATATTGCTTATATTTCCACTAGATAACACTGACCTAGTTAGTGATGTAAATTTGGGATTCATTAGAATGGCGATTTAAATCTATGAACTTGAATGTAATCACCTACTGACTGTAGAAAGACAGAAGAGACTCAAGGATTAAGAACTGAGGCATTCCAAAGTCCAAAAATGTTGAAGAGATGAAGAGGAACCAACAAAGGAGACTGAGAAGGAAGAATATGTGCAGCAGGAGAAAAATCCGTAGATGTAGATATGGAACAGGGGAAGACAACGGAAGAGGGTGTGTAAAGGAGGAGGGGATGATTATTGTAGGGTAAGATGAAGATTGGAATTCATCATGGAATTTGGCAGCACAGGGGTCATTTATAACCTACAAAAACCGATTTGGTCAAATGATGGAAACGAATGCCTGTCTGGAGTAGATTCCCAAGAATTGGAGACAGTGAGTACACACAATCCATTCAAATTTTTTTGCCGTAAAGGGAAACGAAGAAATAAGGAGATGTGAAAAGGGGTTCAAGAAAAATTTAAAAATTTCTTTGAAACAATTAGAACCAAGAATAAAACAAAATGCTAAACTAAATTATTTCAAACGAGGTAATAGATGTAATGCATAAAGTGTTCCAGCAAACTAATAATATGCCAAAAATATATAAAAGCTATGTTTGGACAACTCCTAAGACTCATAAGAGTCAAATATATTTTAAAAAGATGTATAAATGCATTACTATCAAAAATGCAAATTAAAATGGATGGATTTTTACCAACCAAATCGGCAAAGACTGATCACATGTTGTATTATTAAGGGTGATGAAATGGACATTCATACACAATGAGAGTTTAAATTCTCCCAACCCTTTTAAATATAATGGAATACCTATCATGCAGCTTATAAAAACAAAAGAGATCTTTATTTACTGACATGGAACATGTGTATAAAATACTGAGGATTTTTAGAAGTATTCCCCTTTATGGGACTTCAGTTAAACCTGTTAGACCTTTTCAATATCCATCACATCTCTTTGCTTCTGTATTTTTCCATCCTTTTGTCTCCCCATGCTTCAGTCTGGACAGTTTCTTATAACCTACCTTCCATTTCACAAATTCCTTCTACAGTTGTAACTAATTCTGATGTGGAATCCATCTATTAAATTCCCAAGTTTGTTCACCTGAATTTTTCAGTTCTAGAATTTTACCCAGTTTTTTCCACATCTGTTATGCCATTTTTAATGTTGTCTAGTTTGTGGTGAATTTTTTAACATTAGCTGTTCTCTCCTGAAAGATAGTAAATACAGTTGTTTTACAGTCTGTATTTAATAATTCCAGTAAGTGGAATCCCTGTGGATCTGTTTGTATTGTCTATTGTTTCCTGGCTCATGACATCATTTTGGGTTCCTGGTTATGTTTTAATTAAGTGCTAGACATTGTATTTGATAAGTTGTGCACATAAATAATTTGAATCCAAGGATGATGTCACTTTTCCTCAGAGACAATTTTTGTTTGCTACTGCCAGATGCCACAGGGAACTAGTTATCTGGAATCCCTTTATTCCAACCAAAATTTGAGATTTCTCTAGGCTATTCAGGTAACTATAGTCTGAGGAAGGGCTGGTTTACTTTAATTCTAGAGCACAGCCCTTTGGGATTCGATCCTAGTAAGCACATTGGAAGGGGTAGATTACCTGGCTCCCACCTTTGACAGACCAAGGACTCTGATTTTTGTCCTTTTATTGCCAAGAGGCTGTCAAAAGCATAGCCTACTCTCTGTTATTTCTTCTAAATTATAACAGAGAGTAGGCTATGCTTTTCGAGGCAAAAGTTGTTCCTAACGCTAGGCTTACTTCTCAGGGTTCCCATCCTTTCCCAGGTTGTGGCCTGGCAATTTCTCCTTATCTGGCCAGTTCTTAGATGCTTTTAAGAAGCTTTTAAAAATATTTTTCTAGGTTTTTTAATTGTCTTCAATGGGTAGGAGGTCTAATTACTTAGCTTGCCATTATCCTTACTTTTAAAAAGTTTAAATACAGTTCTTACATGACACAAGTAAAAATCTCTTGATTTAAAAATTAACTATTTAAATGATCTGTTTTTAGAATATTAACTAAGTTTACTTATAAACTGAAATAGTCATTTTAGAGAATTTATGAAAATTATTTAACCTTACAAAATTAAGAAATATTAAAAAGTAGACATTAGGGCACAACAGTGGGATTCAAAACTTTTTTTTGCTCCCCATAGTCCCCAACCCACTTTCAAAACTCCTTGCCAGGTGACTACTTCTGGGCAGAGTGCTCTGAGTAGAAGAAATGTACATTATTTTAAAGTTAAAACAGAATAGCTTCATGGAGTTTTAACTACAAATATACACATTAGTATCTGTCAAGGATCAAGGGGGTCTCCCTGCAGATTTCTGGAGCTCTTTTTCTACATAATTCCCTTCTCTCAGGAACACCACCCTGCAATTTCTAACTTCCTTAGCCTTTCTGAACTCCAATCTCTGCCTTACTCAGGGAGACTTCTGCTTTGCTTGATCAAGTCTCTGTCCTTGCTCCACGGTCTTCGGTGTCCTTCCAAGCAGGAAGCCACGCTGTCATAGGGCTAACGGATGTTTCCTTTCTCTCAGAGATCATGGTCCTATACTGCCTGTTGTCCAGTGTGTTACTCTATCATGGCCAAGCCTCAATATGCTTGAGAGTAGGTTCTCTGACTACAGTATAATTAAGAATAAAAAAAGATAATAACTTCCCTAATATGTGGAAATTAAGCAATACACTTAAATTATTTTGAACCAAATGATTATGAAAATACCACATATCAAAATCTGTAGGATGCAGCTAAAACAGTGCTTAGAGAGTTTATAGCTTTAAATGCTTATATGAGAAATGAAGAAACGTTTAAAATCAATGATCTAAGGTTGTATCTTAAGAAACTAGAAAAAGCAGAAAAATTAAGCCCAAAGAAAGTAGGATGGAAATATAAAAAGGAGAAGTAAACAAAACAAAAATAGATGAATAGATAAAAATAAAAAAACCAAAAGTTTCTTTAAAAAGATTAATAAAATTTATAAGTGCTTCACAAAACTTATCTAAGAAAAAGAGAAAACACAAATTATGAATGTCATAAACAATAAAGGGCACACTGCTACAGAACATATAGACATTAAAATAAGGGGGTATAATAAACAACTTCATCTGATAAATTCTATAACTCAGATGGAAATACTTCCTTGAAAACCACAACCTTCCAAAATGGATACAGGAAGAAATAAATCATATAAACAGTCCTATCTCTTAAGGAAATTAAATCTGTAATTAAAAATTTCCCCTCAAGGAAAATGGCAGGCATACATGGTTTCATTGAATTCCATCCATCAATTAGGGTAGAAATAAAGCCGGAATTCAATCTTAACTAACTCCTTTAGTGAAGTGAGGAAGAGGGAAGACTTTTCAGTATGTTTCGCAGGGCCAGCGAAATGTTGATACCAAAACCTGAAAAGAACATTACAAGGAAAAAAAAAAAAAAAAAGCAATACCTTTTATACACAGACTATTATATGCTAAATTAATTTTTTACAAAGCAAAAAAAGGTCAATACGTCCGGATCAAGTGGAGTTTACCCCAGGAAGATGAGGGCAGTTCAAAATTTGTAAATCCATTGATGTTATTCACCACAGTAAAAGAATAATGGAGAGAAATCACATGATCATTTCAATAGATGCAGAAAAAGAATTTTGATAACATTTGTTAAAACTCAAAACCCATTCAGGACAAAAAGCTCTCAGCAAATCATGAACAGTAGGAAACTTCCTCAATCTAACAATGGCTATCTACAAGAAAAACCCCAAAACCTACAACCAACATCATACTGGGTAGTGAAATACTGAATAATTTCTGTCAAAAACAATAAATTTGTTTTCTCACCCCTTATATTATAGCAGAATTCCTAGCTGGTGAGTGCAATAAAGGAAAAGAGGTAAAACTGTCTTTATTCAAAGGTCACATTATAATGTACAGAGAAAAAAAACGGAAATATACAAATAAACTATTACAATAAGCCAATTTAGTAAGAATGAAGGATACAAAGGTCAATATACAAAAAAATCAACTATATTTCTATATTCTAGCAACAATTGTAAAATGAAAACGTAAAACAGTACTTACCATTTATAAAAACAATATTTGGTGATTAAAGGTAATAAATTATGTGCAAGACTTCTGTATTAAAAATTACAAAACACTGATGAAATTAAGGAGGAACTAAAATAAAGGGAGAGCTATACCATGTTCACAGACTAAGAGACTTAATACTGCTAAGATCTGTTCACCACAAATGGAGCTATAGATTCAACACAGTTCCAATGAAAACTGCAGAAGAATTTTTTTAGAAGTTGACAAATTGATTGCAATATGGAAATGCAATGAACCTGGAATAATGAAAACAATCTAGAAGTTAGATGACATATATTTCAAGAATTGTAAAGCTACAGCTATTGACAGTATAGTATGTCAGATTAAAAGATTAATGGAACAAATTTGAGTCCGGAAAGAGAGCTACATGTATATGGTCACTTAGTTTTTGAGAAGGTCACTATTTCAATTCAATGTGGAAAAGGAAGCATAAGTCATATTCAATAAACGGTACTGGCACGCCTAGATTTTACAATGCAGTTTTTTTTTTCTAGAGGAAAATAAATGCCTAGACCTGTATCTCACACCACACCCAATAATAAAAGCGAGATGAGTCATGTTTCTAAATATGAAAAACAAACCTATCACATTTCTGGAAATACAGGAGAATATATTTATGATTCTGGGGTGGGCAAAGATTTATCAGCTAGAACACTAAGGCATTAATTAAAAAGCTGTTGATTTCCTGCATTCGGTGGCTCACACCTGTAATCTCAGCACTTTGGGAAGCCCAGGTGGGAGTTCAAGATCAGCCTGGGCACTAGTGAGACCCCATCTCTACAAAAAGTTAAAAAAAAAAAAAATTAGCCAAGCATGGTGGCAGGCACCTGTAGTCCCAGCTCCTTGGGAGGCTGAGGCAGGAGGATGGCTTGAACCCAGGCGTTTGCGGTAGCAGTGAGCTATGATGACTCCACTGCACTCTATCCTGGGCAAGAGAGGGAGACACTGTCTCAAAAAAAGAAAAAAAGTTGTTGATTTTGATTCAGCAAAATTAAACTTCTGCTCACCAGAAGATATTACTAAAAAAAAACACAAGCCAAAGACTGGGAAAAAATATTCACTCTCCATATTCAACAGAAAGCTCTTATTCAGATTATGCAAAGAACTTGTACAAATAGATTTTTAAAAAATCTAATATAAAAGGGAAAAAGTCAAGCGTTTACTTCACCCACACACACAGAACATATGAATGGCTCTCATGTGTATCAAAAAGTGCTCAACAGGCTGGGCGCGGTGGCTCACGCCTGTAATCCTAGCACTCTGGGAGGCTGAGGCGGGCGGATTGTTTGAGCTCAGGAGTTCGAAACCAGCCTGAGCAAGAGCGAGGCCCCGTCTCTACCAAAAATAGAAAGCAATTAATCAGACAACTAAAAATATATAGAAAAAATTAGCCGGGCATGGTGGCGCATGCCTGTAGTCCCAGCTACTTGAGAGGTTGAGGCAGAAGGATCGCTTGAGCCCAGGAGTTTGAGGTTGCTGTGAGCTAGGCTGAAGCCATGGCACTCACTCTAGCCTGTGCAACACAGTGAGACTCTGTCTCAAAAAAAAAAAAAAAAAAAAAGTGCTCAACATCATTAGTCATCAGGGAAATGCAAATTTAAACCACCCAAGGTGCCACTTCACATTAGAATGGCTTTTAAAAAAAGGCTGGTAACACCAGATATTGGTGAGGATGTGGACAAACTGGGATTCTTACATATTGCTAGAGGGAATACAAATTGTTAAAACCATTTTGGAATACTGTAAGTTTCTAATGATGTTAAACATACACCTACCCTATTACCAAGCAAGTACATTTCCATTTTCAGGAATGAAAGCCTTTCTCTGGAGAATCATTCTTTGATATATTATTCAATAATGACTGAACCTCTATTTGCTAAGTCATTTGCTAAGTGTTGAGGACATACAGGTGATCAATCTCTGCCTCTATGAAGCATAATAGGCACACAATTTCCAAAAGTGGGGTGGGAAGAGGGGAAGGGAGCATATAAATCTTATTACAGAGTACCTTTCTTGAAACTTGCCCAATATAAGAATCACTTGGGGTGCTCAATAAAAACACAGATTCAACAGTCTAAGGGTTACTGAAGGCCTTTGAGTATGTCATTTAAACTGAGATCTGAAAGATGAGCAAGTGGGAGGTTAGTTGCAGGAGGAAGGACTCTTAGTATTGATTTTGACAGAAAGTAAGGAGAGGAATGATATAGAACTAGATGTCTTTTATATAAAAATGAAATTATCATCACTGATTTATATTCACTGAACTAGGAACCTACATAGAGAAACAGTTTTCTGTTTTTAATGTTATTTTGCTTTTAGGTGAGGAGCAATAGAGATGATGAGTTCATTTTGATACATAAGTTCTAGATTTCTGTAATACATACGAATGGAAAAGATACATAGATGTGAAGTAATTAGCTAAACTGGAAGTATTAAACCCCCAATGCACATATGTATGTATGTATGCATTTATTTATTTACTTTTCGAGACAGGGTCTGGTTGTCACCCAGGCTAGAGTGCAGTGGTGTCATCACAGCTCACTGCAACCTCAAACTCCTGAGCTCAAGCGATCCTCTGGCCTCAGCCTCCCGAGTAGCTGGGACTACAGGTCTATGGGGTTCACGTAATTTAAAAAAATTTTTTTGGAGACAGGGTCTTGCTCTTAAATTAACATTTCTCCAAAGATATACAAATGGCCAAGAAACACGTGAAAAGATGCTCAATAGTTATAAGGGAAATGCGAAGCAAAACGAGATACCACTTCACACCCACCAGGATGGCAATAATAATAATGGATAATAAGTGTTGGCAAGGATATGGAGAAATCAAAACTTCCATCCACTGCTGGTCAAAATGTAAAATGTTGCGGCCACTTTGGAAAACAGTCTGGCAGTCCCTCATAAAGTTAAATACAGAATGACCACACGACCCAGCAATTCCACTTCTAGGCATATACCTGTTTTTA